>CALNVZ010002974.1:46622626-46688277 GCA_940671915.1 Paracentrotus lividus
ATAGCATACAGCAGTACCATAACAGCCAAAAATACCATAGGATTCCTAAAGGTTTTTTTGCACAAATACATAGCGCCAAAATTACAATAGATTAACTATGTTTGGCAAAGCAAAATCCACACAAAATACCATACAGAATTACCATACAGCCAAATAACCGTATGCAGGATTTCCTATGGTTTTTTGCACAAATACCACAATACCAAAACGCAAAATACCAATAGATTCCTATTGTTTTTGGCACAAATACCACACAAATACCATACGAGTCACATAGACAGCCAAAAATACCATAGGATTCCTATGGTTTTTTTGGCAGCATACCAATACATGAACCATAAGCTACCATAGGATTTTCCTATGGTTTTTGGCACAAATACACACAAAAACCATACAGCAAAATACAAGGATTCTATGGTATTGCGGCACAAATACCACAGGATTTCCCTATGGATTTTAGACAAGTACCACAAAAATACCATACAGGAGTATCCATACAGCGCAAAAAGTACTAGTTATAGATTATCGCATACTAGTACCTCACACATCAATACCGCACACAGTTACAGATATGACATTCGTACGACCGAACACCACACGGACCCGTTAATTCAGGGATACCACACCGCGTTACCACAGGACTGCCGCTAGACACCGCAAGGATACCATACTTGTAAGTATACCACTATTTAGCAAATAAATTTTGGGTCACAGTAGTTTATTTTTCTATATCTCTTGATAATTAATGCAAATGTCAAAACTTAGCTCTGATGTTTACTTGTTGTTTAGGAAATATATTTCCCTAAAAGAAAAAATATTAATATGTGCAGGCAATTAACTAGTTAAATGAGTAAGCATCACAAATACTGATTTGTGCATCAAAAACAGTTGTATCAAATGATCTAATTACCAATAGTACCACAACAAAGTACCACAGGAATACCCATACGACTACCAAAACTTCACATAACTGCCATAATCACTTGACTAATGCCCGTTGTTCATCCCTGTTGGATTTGTTCTTCAAATCAGTTCGTAAAATTACATTGGTCTAATTAATTCCCATTTCCCGTCTAATAAAGTCAACTTGGTCAAACACACTTATTTCAATTCCTGTAAGAAAACTGTCCCTTAGAAAAAAAAATATCCTGTGACAACACTACACTAACGTAGGTCACTTGGCGGCGTCCGGGTGACGGGGGGACATGAGTCCCCCCCCCCCCCCATCCGATTTTTGTTCGTGGGGAATTTGGGTTCCCACCCCCTCCGATTTTTTAAAGCTTAACAAAAATATATGTACATATAATAGACGAAGAGGTCACAGTGTGCGTAAAGATGTTTGTTTGTAAAAAAGCAAAATTTTCGGCCGCGCTTCGCTTGCAAACAAAAAACAGGCATAAATTAACTCTAATAATCTTTCTTCAGGTCCCTATATTCATTTATTCTCTTATTGTTACAAAACGCTTTATTTGTAACTTTGGCATAATGTGTGAGGTAGTCATCATTGTGAATTTGGATATTGCCTATATTATATTGCTCTTTGGGGTGCTTATTTATTCGTCTAGTGTAAATTTCCTCTCCAAATTTGCGTCAATCAGGACTGTCCCGTTATTTTCAAAGCTTTAACTTTGTTTTATTCTAAATAATTTGGGATAAATTTTTGTGTTTGCCCACTGTCCAAATGTGATGAAAGAAACATTTATTCTTTAAATTTGTTCAGGTCCGTATCGTTATAAAAGTGACCATATCAGAAGGGTTACAAACATATATATTATATATTATATATATATATATTATATATATATAATATATTATTCGTAAAACTGAATTAAATAGATTTCACTCGCTCTTCGGAATGTACTCTAGATGATTATCAGCTAGTGAATACAACTGAATTAATGTTATTATAGAGCAAAATTTTAGCTCGCGCTTCGCGCTCACAACAAATTATTCTAATACAATGATTTAAGCGATTAAGTATGGTCTTTAGGTCGTATTTGTGGAAAGTTTTATTGTTCAAACCTTATATTCTTAAATTGTCATTAGTTTCTGCATAATAAATTATGTGAAATAGATCATTCTATTTGAATTTGGTAACAAATATTAGGAAGCCTTACTTCGAGTCTAAATAATAAGTCCCCATTCCGGGGTCTCCGTTCTCCCCCAACCCTGACCGTCATCCACATGAAATCGCAGGCCTGATGGTAGGGGAGACCGGAAAATAATTGTAAACGGGCGATTAACAGAGGCTCCAATACATGTAATTTGCCTATCATGTGTATTTGTGCCAAAAAAACATACAGCAATACCATACAATATGGTAATAATGTGTAAAAAAAAAAATAATAATAATACAAGCAATACCATAAATATGGCATTTGTGCAAAAAAACCGTATACAGCAAATACCATAACATAGGGGGGGGGGGGGGGGGGGGGGGGGGGGGGGGGGGGGGGGGGGGGGGGGGTTGGTTTTGTGCCAAAAAACCATTACAGCAAATACCATACATATGATTAGCAAAAGCCATACACGAAATACATAACATATGATGTCAAAAACCAACAGCAATACCATACATATGGATTGTGCCAAAAAACACCATACAGCAATATATACATATGGTATTTTGTGCAAGAAACCATACAGAAATACCATACATAATGGATCTCGCCAAAACCAATACCGCAATACCAACATATGGTAATTGTCCCAGAAAACCATACAACAATACATACATATGGTATTTTGTGCAAAGAAACCAACATTATGGTATTTGTGCCAAGAAAACCATACATATGGTATTTGTGCCAAGAAACCATACCATATTGTATTTTGTGCAAAAACCATACAGCAATACCATACATATGGTATTTGGCCAAAAAAAAAACAACAGAAATACCATACATATGGTATTGTGCCAAAACCATACAGCAATACCATACATATGGTATTTTCCAAAAAACTCATACAAGAAATACCATACATATGGTATTTGGGCCAGAAAACCATACAGCAATACCATATCATATGGTATTTGTGTAAAAAAAAACATACAGAAATACCTACATATGGTATTTGTGCCAGAAAACCATACAGGATACCATAACATATGGTATTTGTGCCAAAAAAACCAATAGATGCAATACCATGCAATGGTATTTGTGCCAAAAAACCAATAACAGAATTACCAATACATAGTGGTATTTGTGCCAACAAACCATACAGAATACCATAACATATGGTATTTTGTTGCCAAAAACCATACAGGAATTAACCATACATATGTATTTGTGCCAAATACCTCAGCACTGCTGTATGGTATTCTATGGTACTTTTCCTGTTGGTATTTCCCTATGGTACTTCTATGGTATTTTATTGTATCAATAGAATACAATTAGGAATACCAACAGGACATTAGATTACATATGAAACACAGGACAATTAGGAAATACCATAGGTAATACCGACAGGACTTTTGTAAGGGGATACATATTCTGGTAAAATATTACCACTATTAGCAAATAATTTTGGGTCACAGTTAGTTATTATTCTATATCTCTTGAATAATAAAATGCCAAATGTCAAAAACTATCGCTCTTGATGTTATCTTGTGTTTAGGAAATATATTTCCTAGAAAAAAATATTAATATGCAGGCAATTACTATAATGAGGTAAGATTCAACAAATACTGATTTGTCATACAAAACATTGGTATGCAAATGAGCTAATACCATAGTACACACGAAGTACCTACAGGGAAACCAAAATCGACTACCCAACTTCACAGCAGTAAACTGCCATCCACTTTGACTATAACAACAGGCGCGGATACAGGTTGGCGACGGGCCCGCCCCCGCTTAAAAAAAATAAAAAAAAATAAAAAAATAAAAAATAAAAAAGGGGGGAAAAAAGAAAGTAAAAAATAGAGCGAGGGGCCGATTTGATCCCAACTTAACCAGACGACCTCTTTGAAGGCCGAGCCAAACAAATTTTAACCACCTTAACTCCCACCCCCCCCCAAAAAAAATATATATAATAAGAATTAAAATTGTGTACTTATTGGCCTCGCCCGGTGTACGATTTGGGTGAACTAATCTGGAATTCCGTTGCCCCCTGTAATAATCCTGGATCGACTATTACAGAGGGATGTGAATAGCTTCCAATTTCACCCATACATGCACCGAACTATCTGCTATAGAATAACCTGTTTTTTTAAAGAAAAAGTGGCGACCCAAACTGATTAGTCATTTCTTTATGAAAGAAAGCAAGTAATAAAATGTAAATCGCGTGCATTTTATATTGAACCATTCTACTTTTATTTCATGTAATGCAATTCGAAGAGCAAAGCGTATTGATGAGCAAGAAGTTGTATGATAAAGTAAGAAAAAATTGCGCAGATAAATGGTCGGAAAATTGGATGATGCAAAACATTGCCGAGAAAAGAATAGCACGGAGATAAGCAAGAAGTTTTGAAAAATCTAAATGTAAAAATCCAATTGGCAGAGCAAAGGCAAAGGGTACAACCTGCTGGAACTCCGCAGCAACATGAAGGAAATAACTCTGGTTAAATTCAAAGACACGTTACGTTGCTTTTGACATTTTAGAATTTTCAACCTTCTTGCTTCATCTCCGTGACTCGTTTGTTTTGTATTAGAACAATGAAGAGGGGTGACTTAAATCATGCAGCACTAATTTGGCGTCAATCAGGGGGACGTGTCCCGTTGATTTTCAAAGCTTTACTTTTTGTTTTTATTTTCTAAATAATTTGGATAAATTTTGTGTTTGCCCACTTGTCCAAATGTGATGGAAAGAAACATTTAAGTTTCTTTAAATTCTTTGTTTTCAGGTCCGTATCGTTATAAAAAGTGACCATATTCAGAAAGGGATTACAAACATATATATATATATATATATATATATATATATATATATATATATATATATGTATTGTAAAACGTTGATTAATGAGATTTTCACTCGCTCTTCGGAATTGTATTCTCTAGTAGTGATTATCAGCTAGTGAATACAATGATTAATGTTATTATAGAGCAAAATTTTTAGCTCGCGCTTCGCGCTCACAAACAAATAACAATACAATGATTTAACGATTTAAGTATGTCTTCAGGTCGTATTTTGTGGAATATGTTTTATTTGTTCAAACCTTATATTCTTAAATTGTCATTAGTTTCTGCATAATAAATTATGTGAAATAGATCATTCTATTTTGAATTTTGGGTATACAAATATTTAGGAAGCCTTATTCCGTTCGAGTCTATAATAAGTCCCATTCCGGGGTCTCCGTTCTCCCCCAACCCCTGACCGTCATCACATGAAATCGCAGCCCCTGATGGTAGGGGAGACCGGGACAATAATTGTAACACGGGGCGATTGTAACAGAGGCTCCAATACATGTGATATTTGTGCCATACATGTGGTATTTGTGCCAAAAAACATACAGCAATACCATACATATGGTATATGTGTAAAAAAAAAATAATAATAATACAGCAATACCATAAATATGGCATTTGTGCCAAAAAACCATACAGCAATACCATACATATGGTATTTGTGCCAAAAAACCACTACAGCAATACCATACATATGGTATTTGTGCCAAAAACCAGTACAGCAATACCTATACATATGGTATTTGCGCTTTTTTTGCCAAGAAACCATACAGAAAATACCCATACATATGGTATTCGTGCCAAAAACCATACCGCCAATACCATAACATATGGTATTTGTGCCAAGAAAACCATACAACAATACCATACAATATGGTATTTGTGCAAAGAAACCATACATATGGTATTTGTGCCAAGAAACCATACATATGGTATTTGTGCCAAGAAAACATACATATGCGTATTTGTGCCAAAACCATACAGCAATACCATACATATGGTATTTGTGCCAAAAAAAAAAACATACAGAAATACCATACATATGGTATTTGTGCCAAAAACCATACAGCAATACCATACATATGGTATTTGTGCCAAAAAACCATACAGAAATACCATACATATGGTATTTGTGCCAGAAAACCATACAGCAATACCATACATATGGTATTTGTGTAAAAAAAAAACATACAGAAATACCGTACATATGGTATTTGTGCCAGAAAACCATACAGCAATACCATTACATATGGTATTTCTGTGCCAAAAAAACCATAGAGCAATACCATGCATATGGTATTTGTGCCAAAAAACCATACAGATTACATACTATTGTATTTGTGCCAACAAAACCATACAGAAATACCTACATATTGGTATTTGTGCCCAAAAACCATACAGGATACCATACATATGGTATTTGTGCCAAATACCACAGCACTGCTGTATGGTATTCTTATGGTACTTTTTCCTGTGTGGTATTTCCCTATGGTACTTCTATGGTATTTTATTATTGCTACCATAGAAATACCATAGGAATACCACAGGACATTCAGAATACCATATGAATACCACAGGACATTCAGAAATACCATAGGAATACCACAGGACATTTTTGTAAGATACCATATTCTGGTATATATACCACTATTTAGCAAATATATTTTGGGTCACAGTTAGTTATTTTCTATATCTCTGATAATAATGCAAATGTCAAAACTATCGCTCTTGATGTTACTTTGTGTTTAGGAAATATATTTCCCTAAAAGAAAAAAATATTAATATGCAGGCAATTACTAGTTAATGAGGTAAGCTTCCCAAATACTGATTTGTGCATACAAAAACATTGTATGCAAATGAGCTAATTACCATAGTACCACACGAAGTACCACAGGAATACCATACGACTACCAAACTTCAGCAGTAAACTGCCATCCACTTTGACTATACACAGGCGCGGATACAGGTTGGCGACGGGCCCGGCCCCCCTTAAAAAAATTAAAAAAAATAAAAAAATAAAAAATAAAAAGGGGGAAAAAAGAAGTAAAAATAGACGAGGGGGCCGATTGATCCCCAACTCTACCAGACGACCTCTTTGAAGCCGAAGGCCAAAACAAATTTTAACACCTTACTCCCACCCCCCCCAAAAAAAATATATATAAATAAGAATTTAAAAAAAATGAGTGTACCTTTTGGCTCGCCCGGTGTAACGGGGAAAAAATTTGGGTGAACCTAAATCTGGAATTCCGATTTTGCCCCCCCCCCTGTAATGAAATCCTGGATCCGCCACTGATACATACAGAGGATGGGATGTGAATCAGCTTTTCCCATTTCACCCATACATGCAGCCGATACTATCTGACTATAGAATACTTTTTTTTAAAGAAAGAAGTGGCACCCAAACGATTAGTCATTTTCTTTATGAAAGCAAGCAAGTAATAAAATGTAAAGCGCGTCATTTTATAGTTGAACATTTCTACTTTTATTTGACATGTAATGCAATTCGAGAGCAAAGCGTATTGATGAGCAAGAAGTGTATGAATTAAAAGTAAAGATAAAATTGCGCAGAATAAATGGTCGGAAATTGGATGGATGCAAAAACATTGCCGAAGAAAAGAATAGCACGGAGATGAGCAAGAAGGTTTTGAAAATCTAAATGTCAAAATCCAATTGCGCAGAGCAAAGCAAAGGGTAACCGTGCTGGAACTCCGCAGCAACATGAAGGAAATAACTCTGGTTAAATTCAAAGAACGTTTACGTTGCTTTTGACATTTAGATTTTCAAAACCTTCTTGCTCATCTCCGTGACTCGTTTGTTTTGTATTAGAACATGAAAGAAGGGTGACTTAAAATCATGCAAGCAACTTTAAGTTCCAGTAATTGTTTGATTTCACTGAGAAAATGACTGACAAAAATCCACATTTTCGTTGTTGCACTTTATAATCCCATGTAAGACAGTCATGTCGACATTGAAGAAATGGCTTGCGTAATTACATCTCTGCTACCGTACGTCTTGTGACGTTTTAATAACACGTGATGCGTGCACCATGGTGAAGTTGAGGAGCGTACGAAAGCATAAATAGAGGTTTCACACTCGAGACGCTGCAGACATACACGGGTTGCTAGTATTAATTGAGATGGATGATAAACTTGTTTTCGTCTGTTTAAGCGTAAACACAAGATCACAACCTGTCATTAGAGCTCATTGCGATATAATACGGAGATGCTAAAACCGTTAACTATTCACTGAGCGAGCATCATTTGCTTCTTGCAGAGACTCAAACATTCACGGAATCACTTTTTTATTTTTGTATCTGTATTTGTATTTATATTATTGGTCTTCGCGCTGTGAAGATGATTCGAGTATCCATTAACTTGAATTCATTTTCTTAACCGATCAATGTTGCATTTATAACGACCAATACGATCTTCTGCATCCACTGCCTGTTGGAAACTTGTGCCTATTGATCAGGGATACATTTTCACTTTCACTCCGTACTATACTTAATTTAATTAACTCAGTAATCGTGACTTCGATAGGTTGTCTCATGTCATTCGTGTGCTTTTAACTCCATCATTTTATCATGCACGAGACAATGCGGCGCAGTTTGAAGCCGAGCAAGATAGTTCACAGCGACAATCCAAATCAGGAGATGACTACGAAACGGCAGGGTGTCATGTTAAAACTCGGAAAGAAGAAGAATCAGAATGATGATATCTTGCCGCAGAACTTCAATAACAAGAAACCACCAGCGTTAACACCGTTGTCTCCGAAATCGTGGCCGAACGGGGAGTTGTTACCGGGTACGCAGTTCCCACCCATATTCGCTCAGACGCCACATAAAGACGACGCAAGAACGCCGCTGAACGTTACGCGCTCGATCGTGAACGAAAGGAAAGGCGCTTCGCGTAGCAAGTGTGAACCAATCACGCAACGGTCTCTTGACTCTGGACAGGTAGCCAACGAAGGGAAAACCTCACATGTGCCAACAATACGCCTCAATGGCTCTGAAAAGGTATCTCTGTACACGTCGAAAGACAGATTGTCTTTGGTGAAATCCAATGCAATACCCGAGCAGGGTGGACTTAGAAAACATCGTGTAAAATCGGACAGGAGAAAGCAAAGAGAGAATGGAAATGGTTGTGAGATAGAGTATCATCAGCTTAATTCGCCCAAACTTCGGCGCGCCTATGGATCGCGTTCCCTAGATGAATCCGGTAATGACTTCATCAAAGAAGAAGTTAATCGAACTCGCATCTCGGAGAGTCTTGTTGAAGTCCCTCGTCTGTATCGGCAAACTCAACCGCCGTTCCATGCCCCACCTCTTCGTGCAGTTCTTCCGCCTATCGGCGGTTTGAAACCGATTGTGGACAAGCAACAACGGAAACGTGACAAGAAGAAAGCGCGCGAGGCCAAGCGACGCGAGAAAGAGAATGAATTGAAGTTGAAACTGATGGAAGGAGACTTGAAGCTGCGATCGTTTTTTCAATCGTTGGCGATGAATAGACGAGATGCGACCTGCGTCGAAGTCGATAAGCTACTCAACGACGGAATGTTGGTGAAGTTTTCAGAGAGTCTGGTGCTCCTTGCAGCCATGCAGTGGTGGTTATGAAAAATAATAGTAGTAAGTTATAGGTAATCACTATTCTATCAAATTATTTGGTTTCATTGAAAATAGTTTTAAAACGTAATTCATATTTTGAATAATGATTTATATTTTTGTATTATGAGTAATTTAACTACGGGGAATGACAAAATATGTGGTGGAAAATATTTAGTACCTTTAATCACAATAATTTATGCTTAGACATTTCAAGACTTTTCTATCGTATTATGACAAACTTTAAGACACGAGGCCAGGTTGAAATGCAACTTGTTTGGTTGATTTCCAACATGTCTAAAATATAGCTTCCTTCAGGTATACAGGGGAGGCTACTAGTGGTTCATTTTCAAACTAATGGGGGGGGGGGGCAGCTGGACAGTAATTTTAACGTTCAATGTCAAGTTCTAAATATCAGGAGTGCACGCTTGTGACGACCATAGATCCTCCACTAGAAATTGTTTGCAAATTTTTATTTATTTTTTTTAAATCATGATGATGTCATATAAGTTACTTCTGCAGCTGATCATGCTGATAGATGTCTTACTTCACATTATGCAATGTTATGTCACGCACAGTATTTATCATATTTTGTAATGATTTTAAATTCGGATTACAGAGTGACACGCAATGAAAGTGAACATTCAGGATAGTCTTTCGAGTCACATCTAACTCTGTGCATAATACCTTTTGAAACTTTTGGGGGGAAATGTAAAATAAAGGAATGTAATCCCTCTTTAACATGTCTAACAAGAAATTAAACGTGGGGCAACCCTTCTTTGAGTGAAAAATGAGTGTTCACTGTTACACTTAGGAGAAAGTTTATCGTCACCATCAGCATGATCAGAAATCGAACATGGCTCGTTGAATCAGTTTATCACTCGCTTGCAGAGTGAGTCCATTTCCCACCCAATATGTAGGCTGAATATTATCATTCCGTTACACGAGTGAACTCCTACGAGCATACACATAGGTTACGACATCCATGATGAATGATCAACTGGCCACTATGTCATTGTTGCGTGGGTCAGTTCACTCAGTTAAAACAGAGAAAATTATAAACTGATCATTCAAAACCGAGGTCCGATTTCATTTACAGTGCACTGTATTTCAAATGGCAACTTGAATCTTTTCCCCGAGTGTAAAAATGTACCCACCTAATTTTTTTTTCACTAAAAAAAGTGTTTGTCCCACATTTTACTCCTTGTTAGAGGAGAGTTTCATTTATTTTGTGGTCTTTTCACTTTTACATTTTTATAGCGATATTATCATTATATGTTACTGCGAAAGACAAGTTCGTGGTCTGTTTATCGATGTAGATATGAGGATGAGTTAGTCCATGATTATACCTATACTGGGTGACCCAGAAAAAAGGAAACCCAAGTTTGATCATCAATTAATTTCAAGAATATTACCATGGTGATTATAAAATTTATATCACTGGAAAGTGCAATTCATTACCATTTTAATGATACCTCGCTCAGCTCACTAATGTCACGCATTACTGAACCTCATTGTTTTGAAAATGTCTTGCAAAATTATGAGTGGTTCACTTTCACGCTCATTGAGATGGGTTGTTGCAATGTGCCTAAAAAGGGAACCCAACTTTCATCATCAATCATTTAAAAAAACATGACAGTGGTGATTTTGACGTTTATATCACTGGAAAGTGCCACTCATTATCATTGTATTGATATCTCTTTCAGCTCACCAATGTCACGCATCACTGAACCCCATTGTTCTGAAAATATCTTGATGCACTGTCATGCTTCTTACATTATCCACGGAGAACTGAAGGTTCTCTGGGTTGTCGTGAGCAGTAACATGTTGAAATTACCTGGATGGTAAGATTAACAGACTAAATAAGTAGACATTTCCAACCCATTTATCAAACTCATTTATTTAAAGTCACTTGAATGCTTTATTTAGATTTGTTTGGAACTTTTAAAGCAACTCATCTCAAGGGGCATGAAAGAGAACCTATCACAATTTTGCGAGACAATTTTAAAAACATTGGGTTCAGTGATGCATGATATTGGTGAGCTGAGAGAGGTATCATTAGAATGGTAATGAGTTGTACTTTCCAGTGATATTAACTTTTTAATCACCACTGAAACATTTTTGAAGTTATTGATGATCAAAGTTGAGTATTCTTTCCAGGCACATTCACACAAACCATCTCCATGATCTCAAGGTGCATGAAAGTGAACCACGCACAATTTTAAAAGACTTTTTCAGAACAATGGGGTTCAGCGAAGCATGATATGAGAGAGGTATCATTAGAATGGTAATGAGTTGCACTTTACAGTGATATAAATTTCATAATCACCATTGGAATATTTTTGAAATCATTGTTGATCAAAGTTGGGTTTTTTTCGGAAACACCCAGTACATCACTGAGTGAAGATGAAAAATCATGTCATGATTGATTGCAATCTATCATGTCTATGGACGTCCTTTTCGTTCTGAAAAAAAAAAAAAATTCTCAAAAAATAAACATTATTTTTGTTTGTGTAAATACAGTCACATACCCCGAAGTCGAATTTGCATAAGTCGAATAATTAATTGCCCATTTCACGGGTCTTTTCAAATCATGTTGTCTTAATATTCTATTTCTTGTTGTCTTCTTTTTTCCCCTGAGTCCAAGCTATTTTTTTTTTCAGTCCAAACAGATTTGTCTAAGGCATGGTTGTCACACAATGCCTCTATGCAATGACTACACAAGGTGTTATTGTGTAGTTGTATAACAGCATATCTACTTCGGAATGTCAAGTAGAAATCACTGAAATATCTCCTCCATCCTCTTATAATGTTATTTGTATTGCGCAACATCCACTCTGCAGAGTGCTCAAGGCGCATCATTATTATTACCCAGGTTTTGTTATCACAACCAAAATACGATAGTATGAAGAAACATAATTGAGGTAATGATGCCTAAAAATTTGAGACTTAAAAATATTATGTAATAATTATCGTTGGCGAAAATGAAAACGTACTATTTCAAAACAACTCTGCCTGTGGCTGCATTAATTAGAGTCTAAATAAATCATTATTTTTTGAAGCTGCAGCAAAGCTGCTGGCTTCCTGTTTGTTGCTTGTTTTAGGACCATGTTTCTAATTCCATAACGAAGAAAAGCCATACAAAACGGTCGGTCACATGTCTTGTCGATAGAATGGAGTAGGCCTACGTGACTTGAATTGTAAAGAAAATGAATTGAAATTTTGATGGATAAACGACAAATATCAAATTATATATATATAAACCGAGTGAGTTCCGAAAAAAAGAGAGACTTTGTTAAAGAAAAATATATATATATATAAACCATAAATTATTATAAGATTTATTCTAATATGTTCCATTATAAAGTGTAGGCCTACTGTGCGACGTGATGCAATGCATACCATACCGGTAAATATTTTACTTTACAGTATACGCATTATGAATATACTCTACGGTCATGTTTGACAATGCAGTATTACGTAATAACTTGCTAATGGGCTCTCTCGAGTTTCGTTAATAAGTCAGTCATGACGAGAATTAATATGCCAATGCTAGTTTGCGAGTTTCGTCCTTTAACTTTAAAGGCAGTACTCATTTTAATTCAATATTCATTTTCAATAATTACTAGCGCGTTCTTCTATATAATTTCACTATGTGGTTTTCGTATACTGTATACAATTATGGTGACCAATTTACCACTTTGAATGGTAGCCCATCACTTGCATGCACTTATATAATTATTAGGCACGTGTTTGATTTTGTTTCGAACAAAGTATGATTACATGTTGTATCATTATGTTGAGAAGAAATACCTGCAGAACTGTCTGATTATTAAAAAATATTTCAATAAATTAATTAAACATGCTTTACTGCGCTTTTTCATTTTATGATTATGTTATACATTGTACATTCATTAACAATGCATCCCCCTCTCTCATTCTCTCTCTCTGTCCCTGTCCCTCTTTCTCTTTCTCATCATTCTGCCTCTATTTCTTCTCTTGTCTGAATGTCAACGAGTGGTTTCTTTTGTTTTCCATTCTCGGTATAAAGAAAATTCTTCCATCAGAGATAATATTCAAATCAATACCAACATTTTAAAATACATGTAATATTTTTTTTTCCAGACTCAAACGACAATTCAGAATCAATCAAAGCGCTATTAATTCCTCAGGCAGTGGATTTCTTTTTACGAGTTAGAACATGGTTTGGCTTCGATCCGGGGGAGGGGTCGAAGTAATATTTGGAAAGGGATGCACTGTACACCTGCCCACACCTTTTCTATGCTTAACTTTGAAAAGCCCTGTTTATAGACAACCATTGAGGGACGCTGTACTGATTGAAGCGATTGGAGGAGAAACGGAACAAATGTTGTTGACAAATAATTGCAATGTGACTATATGCAGGGTTACTGAATGGAAAGAAAACGAAATGGATTTAACTCATTTTAATATATGACGCTCGACTCCCGAATGAATTTACTGAAATTTGTTCCACATATTTGATATTAAAGGCCTTTTGATAAATATCGTTAGCCGGTCTATTCATCCCGACAAATTGATGGACATGGAATTCGGTTTGAGAAGAAAATATGTGCACGTATACATGCAGGTTGCCTAGTAACAATGATGTACTTATTGCACGGATTTTCAGAAAATAGAACTTACAGCTACTTTGACACGATATTACGTTATCCGTGAATCTCTAAACATGAAAATTTGAAGGTTTTACCCATAAAATGAGGAAAAAAGGGGATGAAGAGAACTTTCATCAAAATTAGGATGGAGTCACATAGGAAAACAAACAATGAATCAATATCTTTAATGTATTTTCCAATTCTTTATTCAATCTACCTTGCGTATTATTGTCTTACATACGACATGATATATCTTACAAGCGAAAGAATTTTACACCCATATACCCTTAGAACCTTTTCTTCTCCCATATCAATGGATAATTCTTCAACAACAAAAAAATAAATAAAATAAAAATAATAATGCATCACAGGGGGTTCTAAAGGAGCGGTTTTATATAACATTTATTGATTACGAGGAGCATAAAGTACAATTTCAAGAGCCTGGGGTAAAGGTTGAAATATGGGATAATAAAGGGTTGTAACTTGACCGTTAGTGTACAATGGGAATATTGTGTTTTTAGGGTTTTTAGGGTATCAACATGAACAATATTATATGGGAGTATATTCACCTGGTATACAGGCATAATATAATTATTAGATCTCACATATTATTTTTCTACAAAGGCAATATATTTATTCCTCGATATTGACTAGGAAGGAATAAGAAGTACTTAAATCATCAATAATTCATTTTATTTATTTTTTAAATAGAAGTATAATGTCATGCTCATATCAGATTATAGCAATGCATTTCGATTTTTGAAATTGCCTATATTTGAGGAATTAGTAAAACAATTGCTTTCAATAAGTCTAAACCATCATTTTTTAAAATATGTATTATCACAAAAGAATAAAATAAATACGGGGATATATCTGCATTGTTAC
Organism: Paracentrotus lividus; assembly: GCA_940671915.1. Classification (NCBI taxonomy): domain Eukaryota; kingdom Metazoa; phylum Echinodermata; class Echinoidea; order Camarodonta; family Echinidae; genus Paracentrotus; species Paracentrotus lividus. The sequence continues at coordinate 46,637,656 of CALNVZ010002974.1, forward strand.
TTTGAGTATTAATTTTAGATAAACGCACAATAACTGATTCATCTTTTTAAAATTTCAAAAATGTATCAAATTGATAAAAAAAAAATTTGGGCAGAAATGCACAATCATTTTCACATTTTCAAAACATTCAAAAAATTAATGCAGACCAAAACATGCCCAATAGGATCAGTTTGTCTCATATTTCTCATTCTTACACTTAGAATATAACATGATCATTGTTTTTAAAAAAAAATACTATTTACAAGAGATGCATTTAAATACATCCTTAACATGATTACTTAAAATTTGCATTAAAAAATACTCGCGAGAAGTATAAGCCTTTCCAAATATCAGAAATGATAGATTATGAAATAACTATATACACAATAAATATCATTCTGTACGATAATTATATCAGACGAACAAATATTTACACGACGCCATTTTCATTAGGGCGTAAAACCCTGTCAAAAATTATTATTATGATTATAGGCCAATTATTTCATAAGCACCTGCGCCCTGCAGTAACCATGGTAACAAGCAATTTCAAAAGGGGGATAAGGGTGATATTTGAAGACAGGTGGCCAGATAGACAGTGGAATTTAGTTCTACATCTTTTTAGAAAGGTTACTAGATCATGTAGATCAATGACATTAACATCATTATTGAATAAACATGTATAATGGTTGATTTGGTTTGGAGTGTTGTTGAAATATTTTAATGTTGTCTTTTGAAGAATGACAGCGGGACGGATATTTTTGTTTAAACTTATCCAAGGATTGCAAGTTGATAACAATGATATTTAAAACGACATTTATGTGGAATAATATCAGTGGCGTACCTAGCCTGATTAGACACAATACTTACGGGGGCGCACTATTGTTTGTGCATAATAGTGCGCCCCCTTAAGTTTTGTGTCTAATCAGGCTAGGTACGCCACTGAATATTATGATGTAATATCAAATTCCATAAACCACAGTTGTTGTCATGGTTACAAATAAAAATCATCGTCTTCTTTAAAAGATATAAATTATACACTGGAATAAATACACAGGACCTTACTGCAAAGACACAGTACCATTAGACAAAAATATAATGGGTGGGGGGGGGGTGTCGTTAAACATAGTTTTTCCTAAATTACATTATCAGTTGCGTTTTCCAACCAATATGAAAATGTTTGTAAAAAAACTCCAACAACATCAAGGACACACATAAAGTCTTCGTATTTCTAAACTGTGTCAAGAAAAAAAAAATGTTAATCAAGTTGTATCTCTAACTTGCCAACAGTCTATACAATTTCAACAATTTGTAGACATAATTATTTTATTTGATATTCATTTCATCTTCATTTCTATTTTCTGTATAAACGAAATTTCACCTCTATACATGTATGTGTGAACGTTTTATGACACACACGTTATATCGAACATCAGTATAATGCGCCTTGGCAATAATAAAATTTTTTTGTTGTCTTTATCGAATGTACACATGTGATTTATACAATTCCATTACCGCTTTAGTCTATGACGCAAATACAATACCGTAATCACTATCTTCCACATTTCCGTTGTTCTAATGTAGAGCCACTAAATAATAATTGATAACCATTTCGTCATGATCACTTTGTTTATCTTCAGCAATGCGCAACGTTTCTAAATTAACGTAATTGCTATCGCCATTATTACATAATCAGGTTCCCATTTTGCTTTTCCACTTCACAACTAGTCAAGTTGTATCGCTATAAACAAATGGTACTAGTAAGATTGAATCCAATACAATATAAAATTTAGGACTGGATAAATGAAGAGACCAAAATAATCATATATATTTCTTGAAACAATTATCAGTACATGTATAAACAACAAATCGGAAAGTTCTACATGAAGCAGTCATATTGTTATTGTTTTACATTCTCGATATTAATGCCTCTTGTGTTTGAGAAAAGCGAGTAATTCATATTTAGTCTGAATTAAAATCCTACAAAATGTTCATTATATATGATTTATAAATTCATCTGCAATTTGAGACAAATATACATTGAAAAAAATTCAAGAAGAAGTTTCGCAAAAAAAAAAGAAAAAGAAAAAGAGAAGAGTAAATCCTTGCTCGTTATTTTGTCAAAACAATGCCCTGCTGAATACAAACCAAATAATCTTTAAGTAGAAAAAAACAAACAAAAAAACAAAAAAAGCGAGAACTCACGAAACGTGAGCACGCACAATTTTGATCCCTCGGTTCATCGCCAAAAAGTCAAAATGCCAGGGAAATGCAACTAGTTCCCTGGTGCAACGTTGACTCCAAAGTTGACTCCAAACTGAAGACTGAATCTATGGTCACAAATTTTCGTACGAATGATGCGTTCGTACGAATCTCTGAAGTTCTGAGGTTTGTAAGATTCGTAGAACGAGCTTAATATCTGACGGCTTTCTTACGACGTTCTTACTACGTTCGTAGGATCGTTTTTTCAAAGGGTGGTTTCGTACGAAATTGAATGCAATCTTTGATAAGAACATCGATATTATCGACTAATCTTCGAACTTACGAACGCTCTGTGAACGGTGATTTCGTACGGCCTTCTTAAGAAGTTCTTACGAAATGGTGTGAAAATAGTTCGTACGGCGTCCTTAACAGTTCGTACATGTCGTAATGGCATGTGTGACCAAGGCTTAATTTTCCATTCGTGGTGACTGTTCGGTCAACTGTCGGTTCGATTCGGTCTTGCAGATGTAATTGAGCAACAAAACAAAAGTTCAGTAAATCTCCATTGCTAGAGGCAACCACAGGCTCGGACAACCATATTCTTGTACTTCTTGAGGACGACATTGCGACTGTCATCATAATAGAGGACGGTGATTGGACTGAGTTTGGTCGGGGCGCAGCAAGGTTGAGGTACGGTGTTGGGGCTCATGTGATGGACGAGTGTCTGCACGATAGCGTGATTGGTGGCGTTGGCGTGGCCGTTCAGGGGGAAGGCACACTCGCCCTGGCAGTAGAAGGCAACATACCCGAGTGGTGCAATTATCCATTCCTATATCAATTGATCAAGAAACATTGACAATATAAGATTAAGAATTATTCATGATATCGAGCAGGGCCAAAGTGTTAAACAGAATAAACTCGACAAATTGATTAAGGCTTATAGAAATCAGGTTTTCATGATCTATTTTGCTATAACGCAACATTCAAAACATACTTTATCAAAAGGAGAAACAGAACTATGTTAATCAGCAAAAAAAAAAAATGCAAAGTCAAGCTACTTGGATTATTAAAATACATGGTAAAATTATGTTCACCAATGGCATAAACATAAAAATAAACGATTTTGAGAATACTTAAGATAAATTTTGAAATGATAGCTGGAATGAAGAAAGTTCAGATTTATGCTACAACAATAATTATGTGGTTTTTATTTTATTTTTTACTTTAATTTGTCTTGTTGATATAATCACAACAAAACACTGCGTATTAATTTCATATTTGTTTATTTTCTAAATAGCGTTTTCATGAAGAAAAAAATAAATAATAATGTATTACCCCTTTGAGAAGAAAAAATGTGAGAGTGAAGGGTAAGAAACAAATTGTATCTACATAATGACCCGAAGGCAAAGAATACTAAAACTCTTGGGGGTTCAATTTTGTTATCTTTTCACGAGTATCATGTGAGCAGGAGCTGAAATTCTCAGGAACAGAATGTAATTACCCTTAAGAAAAAAGATGCAAGCGCGAAGCGCAAGCAAATTTTTTACTATGACCAGAAAGCATGGAAATTCAAGCACTTTTGGGTTTCAATCTTTTCATGAATATAGAATCATCTTTTGCAATTTTAATTGCAAAAAATAATTTTATATTCATGAAAAGATGAAAGGATATTCATGAATTGATCTTTCGCTGGAGGTGCCACCTCCAGTGAAAGATCAATTTCACACCCCTCAATTTTCTGATCAATGATTTAGCGCCCCGTAGTTTCAAGTAAATTTGGCGCCCCTTAATTTCAAAAGTACTTTGGCGCCCTACGAGTTCAAGATCATTTTGACGACCCCTAATTTTAAGATCAAGTTGGCGCCCCTTAAGTTTAAGATCAATTTGTTGCCCCTTAAGTTGCAGCGATTTGGCCCCTCTCTTTGATTTTAAAATCGATTTGGCGCCCCTAAGTTTAAGATCAAGGCACCCTCTCATGTCACGTAAATTTTGGCAGCTCCATAAGTTTGAGATATATTTGGCACCCATAAGTTTGTTATCGATTTGAAGCCCCATAAGTTTAAGATGGAATTGGCTCCCCTCAACTATAGATCACTTTGGGACCCCCTAAGTTTGAGATCAATTTGCCACACCCTAATTTCAAGATCCACATGGTGTCCTAAGTTAGAGATCAATTTAGAACCACTTCCACTATCTTTTATTTATTTATTTATTTTCCTCTTTTCCCCCCTTCGTCGTCATCTCTCTCTAGGCCTATAAATATTTTATTTTTCTTCCCTCCCCCTCCTTTCTATTTTATTTTTCTCCTCTTTTATTTTTTTTTAATTTTCGTTCTCGTCTTTTCCATTTCATCTTTCCCCTTTTTTCTTCCCATTTTCATGCCCCCTCACGCCCATCCGTTTGGCTCCGTGCCCCCGCCACCTTCCCCCAAAGTACGGGGATTGTTTATTAGCCATTATGATTTGTATTGCAACATCTAACAGAAACACATGGAGCAACTGGAAGCATTTCTATTTCAACAATATGTTTGTTCCTGCTTTTACTTTTTGGGACCCTGGCTATATCTTGGACATTCTCCCAAACCCTTCACGTGGACCTTTTTCCAAAAAAGTTTTGTCAGCCCCGTGATGCCCATTTTTGTCATTTCTTTCTCATTTTGGGGCCCCTTTTTGTTTTCCCGGTCGATCAAGCCCCTCAGTCTACCCCCAGGAAACGCGACTGAGGTGTACTGTTGTATATGTTCTTTAAAGGGATTTGGTATAAGCTTTCAAAAACAAGAGCAATCAGATCAAGATTAATAAATTATATTGTTCCCACAGTAAACAAACTACTGAAAGTTTCAGATCAAATGGAAGTCATTTACTACCTTAAAACAGTTGTAACAAACAATGCCAAGCATACAGCCGAACAATAGTACCCTCTACTGCTAGCTTCACCAGGCGCTAGAGACGGCTACTATACAAAGGAAATAGGTGTATTCTATGCTATGTGCAAAAGCACATGGTTTTATAAACCATCCGGTGTAGGTTTATAAAATTTGAGTATGAAAATCATTGATATCTATCGAAGGTAAAGCAAGCAATAGCGTGCAATTTTGAAGACGATACCAGGCTGACCTAAGTGGAAATTCAGAATATTTTATTCCATCTTTATGCTGAAAACAAAAGAAATGAAAAACATCTTTAACCTTGAATATCATCATTTTCCCCTTAAATTTTTGTTTAGTCTTGATGACAAGCTGTAAATAGTCATTATTGATAATATTTTATTTTGATTTATGTTTGGTTGAGATTTTACAATACAATTTAGGGAAGAATAGAAATTTCCATGGTGTAAAAATGAATAAAATGAATGTTGAACTCCAATCAAAATAAATTTTGACCCCTTCCCTAGAGTCGAGCCTGTAACCATAAATTCTAGATTTATTTTAAAGAAAATACAAATCTCCACCTCAGACGTGATTCCTTGGGGTAGGGACTGAGGGGCCCTTGGTGGGTCGCGTGAAGGAAAAGGGGGCCCCAAAAATAAGAAAATAATGAAGAAAATAGTGCATCTTCTTCCTGGGGGTGACAAACTTTTTTGAAGAAAAATCCCGGGAAGGTTGAGGGAACGTCCAAGATATACCCGGGATCCCAGAAAGTAAAAGCGGTGACAAACACATTCAAGAAATTAATAACGGAGCAACATAATGTCGCTTGAGCCAAAAAAAAAATATTCCACCTTTTATGACGACAGTGTATTTAGCATCTTTTGGTTTGACATCGTTTTCTTGTCGGTCTCAATACAGCCCCTCTGCGGTTGGTATCGGAGATGGAACGGCTTCGTTCGGTATTGAGTCGGGAAGAAAGTCTCTATCATTACCTCATCGATGTTGAATCGGGATTAGTTCGGCCGATTAGCAATTTGACTGAACTTGGTATTGAAACCGACCACCATTCCGTATTTTTATTCCGAACCGAGATCGAACCCAGACCGAATGCTCCCCGCTCTTCTCGAACTGACCCCGGACTCGTCTCCGACAGCTCTCCTGACGAATGGTCGGGGAGAGATCTTTCGAGCATGCTTGAAAGATTCCACCCGACCTTTCTTCAAACCGATACCAGACTGATTTAGAACCGATAATTCTGACGTTAAATTGACAACAGACCGAACCCTGCCAAATCATCCTGATCGCTGCCGAATTCATCCCGATTGGCACAAAGGCGTTTTGGGGTGATCGGTTTGAGGTCGGTCTGCCGGTGTGACTCTACCATCATAGTGCAGTCAGACCGGCCAGACCGACCTCAAACCGACTAAAATTGAATGAAAAGTTCAAGATCGGGAACCGATGAAAGCCAGGCACTAAAACCGACAACCCCGATTCTCCCTGGAACCCTCCCCGATTTTTCCTGGACCCCTCCCCGATTGCACACTGAATTCGCTTTGTTTCGTTTTGTTTTTATTTGTATTCATCCCATGAATTGAAGTTGGATAGATGTTGGTGGGTTCTTAATCAATATTATATTATTTTCATGTTATTATGCGCTTATCCAGGATTTCACTACAAGTAATTTCCAAAGGATAACCCCCTCCTCAACAATAAAATTTAAGTCTACAGCTAAAATGTACAATGAACATGTATATAAAGCTCCTCTTTCAAAGTAAATTATGTGGGTTTTTATTTTATAAAAAAAAATTATTTTACTTTCTCTTGTTGATATAATCACCACAAAACACTGCACATTAACTTCATATTTGTTTATTTTCTAAATAGTGTTTTTATGAAGAAAAAATAATTATGTATCACCCCTTGGAGAAGAACAAATGTGAGCGTAGAGGGTAAGAAACAAATTGTATCTACATAATGACCCGAAGGCAAAGAATATTAAAACTCTTTGGCGTTCAATTTTTTTTATTTTTTTTCACGAGTATCATGTGAGCAGGAGCTGAAATTTTCAGGAACAGAATGTAATTACCCTTTGGAAAAATGATGCAAGCGCGAAGCGCAAGCGAATTATTTACTATCACCAGAAGGTATGGAAGTTCAAGCACTTTTGGGTTTTAATATTTTCATGAATACAAAATCATTTTTTTTTTGCAATTAAGTTTCCGATCAATTTGGCACCTCCAGTGAAAGATCAATTTCACGCCCCTCAATTTTCTGATCAATGATTTAGCGGCCCGTAGTTTCAAGTAAATTTGGCGCCCCTTAATTTCAAAAGTACTTTGACGCCCTGTGAGTTCAAGATCAATTTGACGGTCCCTAATTTTAAGATCAAGTTGGCGCCCCTTAATTTTAAGATCAATTTGATGCCCATAAGTTTAAGATCAAGGCACCCTCTCATGTCATGTCAATTTCAACACCTCCATAAGTTTGAGATATATTTGGCACTCATAAGTTTGTTATCGATTTGAAGCCCCTTAAGTTTAAGATGGAATTGGCTCCCCTCAACTATAGATTACTTTGGGACCCACTAAGTTTGAGATCAATTTGCCATTCCCTAATTTTAAGATCCATATGGTGTCCTAAGTTAGAGATCAATTTAGAACCACTTTCACTATTTTTTTATTTTTTATTTCTCTCTTTTTCCCCTCGTTGTCGTCATCTCTCTCTAGGCCTATATACACTGTTGGTCATAAAGGTTGGATATTTTTGTGTGATCCAGCCACATCTTTTTGCTCCGGCTTAATTGTTTGTCCCTCCTATCACTTTTCTTGGCCCTGGCTATACCTTGGACGCTCTCCAACCTATTCCCGGGGAATGAAAATAAAAAAGAGTTCTTCAACCCCCAGAACGCCCATTTGTGCCCCTTTTTGTTTACCCGGCTGACCAAGGCCCCTTCCGTCATACCCCCTCGAAAAGCGTCTGAAATATAAAGTTGTTATCGTTCTTTATGATAAATCAAAGTTTAAGATTACAGGCGTTAGTCTCTTGTCTAGGGGAGGGGTTAAAGGAAAAAGTGAAATCGGTAAAAAAAAAAAAATGGAAATATTCTATTCCAACCTTTATGGTCAAAACAAAGAAAATGAAAAACAACTATGAACCCTTAATTAGTGTCCTTTGCCCCAATAATCTTGTTTCAGCCTTAATGACAAGGTTGTAAACGGTAACTATTGTCTATTTTTCATTATAATTTATGTTTGGCTGAGATTATACAATACATTTGTGAGAAGATAGAAATTTCTATGTTGTAAAAATGAATAAATTCAATTTTCAACCCGAATCGAAGTAAACTTTTACCCTTCCCCTACACAATAAATCTAAGTATGTGATCACAAACTTAGATTTAACTCAAAGAACAATAACCACCCTATACATCAGACGCGTTTGGTGAGAGTGGGATCATGGGGGCCTTGGTTAGCCGGGTAAACAAAAAAGGGGCCCCTAAATGAGAAAAAAATGACAAAAATGGGCGTTCTGGGGGTTGCCAAACTTTTGTTTTATTCTTATTCCCCGGGAATAGTTTGGGGTGTCCAAGGAAGAGCCTGGGTCTAGAAAAGTGAAAGTAGGCACAAACAATTTCAAGAAATCTAAGCCAGAGCAAATAGATGTCGCTGGCATCACCAAAACAATATCCACACCTTTATGGGCAAGCAGTGCTATATATATATATATATATATATATATATATATATATTCCTTTTCTTCCCTTCCCCTCTTTCTATTTTATTTCTCCTTTTTTTCTTTTAATTTTTGTTCTCTTCTTTTCAATTTCCTTCTTTTCCCCCTTTTCCTTCCCATTTTCAATGCCCCCTTCACGCTCATCCGTGTGGCTCCGTGCCCCCGCCACCTTTCCCAAAGTTGCGGATGGTTATTAGCCATATGATTTGTATTGCAACATCTAACATACAACCATGGCGAACTGGAAGCATAACAAACAATTTTAAATGTTAAAATAATTTCCTATGCGCCCCGAAAGTCTATTCAGCATCTCGCGGTTGAACATCATTATTCCTTGTCGGTCTCAATACAGCCCCTCTGCGGTTTGGTATGGAGAAGGAGCGGCTTCGTTCGGTATTGAGTCGGGAAGAAAGTCTCTATTCATTTCCCATCGAGTGTTGAATCGGATTAGTTCGGCCGATAGCAATTTGACTGAACTTGGTATTGAAACCGACCATATTCCGATTTTATTCGAACGAGATCGAACCCAGACCGATGCTCCCGCTCTTCTCGAACTGACCCGACTCGTCTCCGACAGCTCCCTGACGAATGGTCGGGGAGAGATCTTTCAACATGCTTGAAAGATTCCACCCCGACCCTTTCTTCAAACCGATACCAGACTGATTTAAAACCGATATTCGACCTCATACCGACGTTAAATTGACAACAGACCGAACCCTGCCATAATCATCCTGATGGCTGCCGAATCAGCCGATTGGCACAAAAAAGTGTTTGGGGTGATCGGTTTGAGGTCGGTCTGCCGGTGTGACTCTACCATAAGCTGGCAGGATTTGTATGGATGCGAAGACCTTGTCTTAGAAAGGGAAGGTTCATTAGCATTTCCTTTATGTTCCTTGTTAGGTTTCTTACACTAAACCTCACAAATAAACATTCTCTTGCGACAGACATCCAGTGAGATTCAGTTTGATGACGAAGAAGTTCTGTACAAGGTGATTTTGACATTTAAATTTCAAAGCAATTTCTGTACATGTAAACTTTGCCCTTTTTTTCTATTATGAATTAAACGAAAAACGATAAAGTGAACTTTAAAATCATTTATTTAATATTTCATTTTATTTTAATCTCATTTGTTTTTTGCTTCTACCGAGAAAAATGACCGACCGCCCCGGTTCCGGTTTTTGTCTTGATGCACTATATAGGAAGTCACAGAAAACAATACCGAAAAGAAGATCATAACTCGCTGCAAGACATAGTAGTTGGTCATTATACAAAATAATGCGAGTATGATAAAGGTCAGAACGAAGGAGACAATTAACAGACAAAATAATTGCATATCAGCATGGGAAATATCAAAGATCTTGGGGCGATAATAGTATTCATATTAGAGTCATGCACACACTATCAATGTGCGCGGAACAATTGACAAAATATTACCATAGAAACCCGCAACAACGTGAAAATAACGTCCTTGTCTCATACGAAAACAAAAAAGATAAAATCTCAAATTATATTGGCTTATTTTTGGCACACAATTAAGCTTTAAGCGATATTATCGCTCAATTTCCGTTTGTGAACGTGACGATATTGATTTAGATTTTGGTATTTTTTTATTGAACAAACACAATTGCCTTGGGGAAGATTATATTATTATTGTAACGCAAATGTTTGTCCTACCAAGGAGATTACCTCCTTGGTCCTACGCTCTTGTGATGAACACTAATGGAAATTGTTAATCCACGCAGTCACTTGTCTCACGGAAACATGGGTTGGAATAATTTCAACTTATCATTATTTCTTTCAACTTAAAAGCAAGAATTATGATGACCGTAACTCAATTAATAATAAAATACATTATGCCTTATTAGTCACAATCATGAAAATACAAAAGAGAGGGCTTGTTGCTGAAAATATGTAAGAGTCGCACCCCTCCAAACCAAAAAATTAAAAAAATTATGGTTAACTTTGATTTTTCTATATAAATTTATATTTCAAGTTAATGTTTATTTCGATTGATCCCCCCCCCCCCAAAAAAAAAAAAAAAAAAAAAAAAAAAAAAAAAATGGAATAAAAATTACTAATTTTTTTTTTTTTAAAGATGAAAATGGAATACACATTGTAGTGACTTGACAACATCATATTGCTAATTTCTGAAAAGCCAAACCAAGTAGGGGGAGATGCCTTTCTGTTCCTTCAATGGGTTAGGGGTGCACCCTAAGTACATACTTGTGTCACTTATATCATTTTGATATTTTGATCGTGTATGAAGCTGGGTAGTACAGATAGCTTGTAGACGGAACGAACTAGAAATGACGGAAATATAGATTAAAGGTATACGTTTATCAATGGTGTGACGTAGAGACCGCTATTGATCTAATCTCTCTCGCGCGCGTAAATATGTTACTTTTAGGTAAGAAAAATAATCACCATTTGACTCTGATGAATGTATAAATGTAAAATTGTTGGGAAAGTGAACATACATGGAATAGCGTCCTCTACGATTCAATCAAAGTCCGCGACCGTATGCCTTTAATCCACAAACCTCATTTCAATTTCATCATTGTAAAATAATGTTCTGTTAACAGGCATCTACATAACTATACTACTTTTACCTGCCAGTCTAGATCTTCAAAATTCACGAACATGGATTTGCGTTTGCAAAGACGCTTCCTTTTGCGAAGTCGAGAGTTAAAATCTGAAAAAAGGAAACAAAAGTTGCACAGGAATACAGACAAAGAATGAGACTGGGGGCTACAACATCGAAAGGAGAGGAGTAGGGAAAAATGGGTAAAAAATCCCCAATTTTTGATGAGTTTACCTGCCAATCAAGGTCTTCGAAATTGACGAACAAATTCTTTCGTTTACATTGCCAATCGCTATTTCGGGATGATGCACTATCTGCATATGAAAGGGTGAAATATAAAATGGATGGAAGAAAAAATAAATAGGTGAAAGGGGGTGGGGAAACATAATCATATTCTATACTATGAGGAGACAGTAAAAATATCTGTGAAATCATAAAGAATGATGGTGAACAAAAATAAGGTAACTTGAAAATGGATAATGAGATGCTGTTAACATGCCAATAAAATAAATAATACTAGTGAAATTAAAACCAGAGAATATAATTATATGAAGAAAAAAAATAGGTACTGTATATTGCGTTCTAGGATTGCAGCGACGCTTTGATACGGTATATAAGGCAGAAGAAAGGGGAAGAAATGCCGAAAACCATCAACCGACATAGGAGTACATAATGTTCTGTAATAAGATTATCAAAAGATTATACATATTATGATTCATAAGGACCGCAATACTCAGTGATATAACTATAACGTTTAATAAAAAAAAAAGCACTTTTTTATGGTTGAATTAAAGTAAGGCTAAATGGCATTCTTTCGTTAATACATTTTTACATAATGATTAGCAAAGGTTTTTCGATAAAATGATAAATGGAAGGAAGAACTCCTCCATATGCTGTTATGGAGTTTAAAGCGTCCATAAATAAATCTGCATGTCGTAAACTCATGATAAATTACTTGGTCTTTAATGGTAGGCGTCTTGTTTGTTCTTTTTTCTCTATTGGGGATACTCTATTGCTTCATGCAGTACGAGGTTCATAACATTCCAATAGAAATGCGTGAAAATCGATTCATGTAAGAATATTTAAAACAAATCAAGTTGACATGTTGAAATAAAATATAATTATTATTTGGAATGCAAGAAATATTAACCTGAGACCAAGCCCAGTCTTAACTCTAAATTACCTGGGCTTTTTTCATGATTTTGCAAGCTTCAAGTCCTGGGGCGGACTTACGATCTTACCCGCAGATCGCGCGATCGCAACGAAAACTTGCACGAAGGTAGAAAATGGCATAATCTACGCGGTTGAATAAATAAAATGCACTAAATTCATATATTTGATTTTATATGAATTAATTATGCTAATCTATTGATGAAATTATACCTTTTGCTCTAATTCACTACATAAAGCTATTACAAAGCTAATTGTTGGTAAAAATATTCTTAATAGCATTCCTAACCACTATAAATCAAATCTGGTACCAAAATCGATTTCTTATGTATGTTATTGTTTTTAAAATGTCTTATGTGTTCCTTGTTTTGGGGGGGATTTTTTTTACCTTTTTATTTCTGTTGTTTTGTCGACAAAATTTGTCTGTGACATTATTTCGGCTATAAATAGCACCAAATTAAATGACTCTTGTCAATAAAAATAAAAATAAATACTCATTTATGAATTTTGGCTGAAAACGCATTTTGTATTGACTTTTTAAATGTAATCACGTTTTTGAGCAATTTTTTTATCTGACTCGTAATTACATAATGTTGTGTAATTTCGTAACCGCGTACCCGGGCGTCACAAATTTGGTCTCAAAAAATGCGCCAGACTTAAAAGTAAAAAGTCAGCGAGTGGCGCGGTCAAAAAAGAAATCAATCTGCGGCGAATAAATTCGCAAAAATATGCAGGGAGGCCATAATGCCCCCCCCCCCAGGTAAGTTCGGGTTAATAATTCATTTTATTTTTTAATACAATAATTTGGGATATATCCCCAAACCTACCTATAGAGGCGATATCATTACTTGTATTTGGTTTTCTTGGCCTCTTTCCGCCTTTCTTTGTTCGAGATGCTGCTCGTCGATTACGCCTGAGATGGGTGTTAGTGGCAGCCAGGACCTCGTCATTGCGTTGGAAGAAAACCACCATAAATGGCTCTACACCCTCACTATTGCCAACGCCTACTACGCCTGCATCGGTGGGATCAATGTTCTGGCCTGAACAGAAATAGGTGGGTAAACAATGAAAGGTTTAGCAATTAAAAATATACAGCGTTACTTCGCGGTGACTTCTCAGAGACTCTGATATTCAGAGACGTCTCAGAGACTCCGAGACAACTCCGCGATGTAAGAAATGTCACAGCTATAATGATAGTCCACTGCCTGGACCATCCTGTATTTTGATATCAACCCTCAAAACACCATACATGTACACACAGTACTATTTTAGCACATCAGCATGATCAAGGACTCTCAGTTGGTTTTGGCATGGATGATACTCCATGGTTTGGGGAAGTGTATTTGTGATGGAAAGAGAAATGGTGAGAAGGTCGAGTCAATAGAGAAAGGTGAAAGATTCTAACGACCAGAGCCTGGTCTACTATAATGAACACGTTTGATTTCCTCGCGACTCGTGAGACGTCGAGAAGACTCAGGAAATGTCTATGAGACGTCCCTGCGACTAGTTTAAAAAACCGTCTCAAACTTATTTCAAACCATCCTCAAACTAGTCCCAAATCCGTCTCATGTCAAGTGAGATACCACCATAAGTGACGTAGGAGGTAATAATAATCACGATAATATCTGTCATTTGGGCGGGAGTTTCCTGAGTTTTGAGAAAGAAAAACTACCAAACGATGGTTCTTCGGGAGGGGGTAATTTTCTTCTCACCTTTCCTTAATAATCTTTCTTATATTTGTTTGTTCCCTCTCATGCTATTCAATGGATGAAGAAAGAAGCACGGCCCATGTCTTGGTTGTTACGCCAATATAAGACGTTCATGAATGTCGATATGATTTTTGTAACATTTATTTTACAAACTATTAATTTGCATAAACTATTCCTTTTAAACATATTTGCGCAATAGACGATTGTGGTAAAGATGTTATTATATTTAAAGGGAAAGAACAAGTACAAAAACAACTCAAGGATGTCACATCCTTTATCATGCGAAAGCTTTAAGAAACCTCACAAATGCGGCAATTGTGTTTACAGGAAGCACAGGTATAAGGCATATCGAATATATTAGGCCTATTTCTATTTTTTACATCACCTTGTTTTAGCAATTTTTGTTTTTACATAAAACACACATTTTTTTATTTTTTTTTTTTACTTCAAATTTCTGACCTAGCTCATTAAGAAACTGCAATTGTACGTTTTCATAACGTGATAATTTACAAAGTGCATGTCATCAGCATACTTGTTTCTAGATTAAGACTTCTCAAAGTATAACATGGGAAAATCTGGATTAGTTTCAGAACGAGCTGTTCCATATTAATCAATTAGGACAAGTTCTCTTTTTTATGACTGCTATACAAATTAATAATCCTTATAAGTTTTCTTCAAGCGAGAGAGAGAGAGAGAGAGAGAGAGCGTTCTCCAAGAATATGCAACAAATCAACCAACATGATTATTCCTTAATATTATATCACGCTTGTAAAAACTATTTGACAATAAAAGTTTGTTGATTAAAAGAGAATTTTGTCATAATATGGAACAAAATATCGTAGAGCAGTAATGCTTAAAAAAAAAAAAGATTACATTTCCTTGGTTTTAGCTGCAATCGTGTTAAGTATGACCCTGTGTCCATAATAAACTCCATTTCCCCACCTCTATCACTTTACCCCTCACTTAGCAACGAAGCTCATTTATTGCCAGTTCAAAAATCAGTAATCATTATTGAATCTCCAGCCAGTGATGTATCAGAAACTTTAACAGCACTTTATGCGGACCCAATTACGGTTGAAGACCCGCGCCCCCTCGTGTAAACTTTCAAACAACTATACTAAGTTGGTGTCATACAATTTGTCATACACCCATTTCGTGTAGAGTGTCTATCCCACCTTCCCATCATTATTAGACTAATTATGCGTCAACCAAATTCAGTGGCGGATCCAGGATTTCAGAATAAGGGGGGGGGGAGACACCTTTGCCCGATAGGGAGGGGGCGCCGCTGAAATTTTCATCTTTTTTTTTTTGTACAGTCAAAGAGTGGTTTTCAAATTATAGAGGGTTGGGGCATCCCATGATCCCCTGTCTAGATCTGTCAATGGTAGTCGACCGATTCGGTATTATGCAGGGACTGCGGAGCCATTTGAAGGGTCGGGATATTATTTTTTTGTTCACAAAACTGAAACGTAACAAAACCGGAAAATGACTATCATGCTTTTTGACAGCGCTCTGGCCTATCACACTCCCTCCACTTTCAAAAAACGATCCGCAGCCACTGATATATGAACGGGTTGGTGACCAAATGGGAGTAAAAAAAAATATTATACCTTGCAAAGATTCAACCCGAAGTTGCACACCAACGTTAGCCCCTGGATATGACCGCCATGTTGAAGTTGCTGACGTCATGTCAAAGACCAGCCATCCGTGATCACCTGCACCCACAATGGTACTGTCCAGTATATAGGTGACCTGTCACTGTGTATAATTATCACAGAAAAAAAAATAGGTGGATAATCATGATAGACAAAAGGTTGGGGTTTTTTTTACCACTGACTTCTGAAAATAATACTTTGTGAAGTTTGTGAAAATTATGCCCCAAATCCCTTTGCACTTGAAATTTACAGGTATACATTAAAATGATTGAGTAGCTTTGGGGGGGGGGGGGGTTGCAAAACTGTGAGGTCTTACATGCAGTCAGTGCACGTAATAATGTGTCAAGAAAAAACCTTGAAAAATTCCTTTCCTTAGCATCATTACATGCTTCACGATGAGTATTTTTTTTTCTTCCTCCATAGACTGCAGTGTTACTTTAAGCATACCCAGGTGCGCTTATGATTATGGTAGCAATCAGTCATCAATATCTTAGAAATTAAAAACGGCCGATTAACTTCAAAATCTCAGGCGATTCATGTCTGACCTGATGGTTTGCAATTATGATTACAGCATTAGCTGAAAGAGTAATTCATTTTCAGAACCTAAATGAAGTTAAACAATCCCTTTAAAGTACTTACCCACCGCTACCACGTTCTCTCAGAAGCAGTACATCGATTCGATACAGAGCACTTCCCTGTCCTCGCGAATCTCGAAAGACGCGCAGCTCTGCTGACGTCACCGTTTCACCTTGTGGTATCCTACCGATATCGAATCGATATCGATGTGGACCGTGCCTTGCGATTGCCGCATCTTTGTAATGGACTGTAAACATGGAAGAAAATGGAAAAGAAGGAGGGGAAAATGTTGATCAGATTTTATTTTATACCATAGTATTTTTAAGCATATGTATCAAAGAAAACATTGGGAAAGGGTAATTAGAAAACTCTGAATGACATATTTTATACATCCAATCTCATCAGATTAAAATTTATCTGCAGCAATTATGATCAGTAACTTTGCAATCCTTTTCAATTAACGTACAGTTGTTTTGGAATAATAGAAATATCTCGAGTGATTAGTAGTTTGATATTTTTCTTCACTGCTCATATTGTTCGTGTGTTCACAAGTATACAAAGTAAGGCTCTGTTACAGAGCCTTGTTGTAAACCAGTTTTAAATGCTGAACATGTTACCCTGTGTTAATAATGTGAAATAAATAAATTAAAAAAAATAAATAAATAAATAAATAAATATATAAATAAATAAATAAATAAATAAGTGAATAAATAAATTAATAAAAATAAATAAATAAATAAATGTAATAAACCGATAAACAAAAGTGTGTAAGGAAAAATAAGAATGAAGTGTTGAGCTATGTGATAAAAAAAAAACAAACAAAAACAAAAACAAAAACAAAACACAACAAATACACACACGTAACGGCGATGGCGCTGTTTATAAAAAGAACCGCCTGATACAAAGAGTAAAGAAAAAAACATTGTGCAGAAGCGTGGCCATACCAAATTGCTAGCAGAAACTAAAGAAGGTATTTAAAAATTAGATAAGTAAATCAAATATTGATTCCCTCTTTTATTCATTAATAACTAAACAAGTATTTCAAATGCACATCTACTCTTAAAGCGTTACGTTTGTTCTTCATTTTATGATTATGATCCACTGTAACTTTTTTTCTCCAATGCTATCATCAAATCAACGGCGGGTTTTTCAGTTCAGTGTTTCCTCCAATATAAATATCCTACATAAATATCGAGCAATGCTCTATATTTTGTCCCATTCCATTTTTGGTTGTGTGAAGAATGTAATCTGAATAATGGCAAATTGCCTTTCCGAATGCAACCATGGCATTTCCCTCGTGCCCCTTGCTACCGACTTTAACCCATAGCAACATAAATTTAGATTCAATATGGCGGCCTCTATATCCTCAAAAATGGCGTGGGACGGAGACAAGGGTTTTCTATACATTAGCCCCAAATCTCTTGAACTCCTTAATGGAGAAATAGTCGGAAGTTCGATTCCTTAAGTAAAATTACGTGAAGAGATTTGCTTTCAAATCACGTTTGCGATATGAATGGACTATATTATTGATTATTATGGAGTAGCCTTAATTATTTTGCTTCCACATACAAGCTCATTATTCAGTAATCATAAACTGTAAACGAAAACGTTTGTATTTTTAGCAGGAAAAGTACAGATTTGTTCCGGTTAAACTAAATTTTGTCCCTGCTTCGGGGTGGGGGCCAAATGTCTTGAATTCCCGATTTTAGGTACTTTATACACCCCCACCCCTTGGGCGGAGCCTGCCTTATTGCACTCGAAAGGGTATACCTTTTTGGAGGAACGCCTATGATAATATCATCCATCGAATAATCTGTCCATCTTGATTTGATAATACGTATTCAACTTAATATTTCAACTTGATATATTGCTATATTTACTCCTCTCTCCTCTTCCTCTCGTCTATATCAGTCACTTTCTGTCATTATTCCCTTTTCCTAAGTTATTTTCTTCACGTCTATAGTTCTGCTGTCACCATGTTAGAACCTATCGTTTTCATCCCTTGAGGTCGGTAAGCCCGGCCCGGTCTCTAATGATGAAATAGATACCCACTCTATAATATCCGACCGAATCCCAAATTGTGCCACAGCGTTTCTTCAGCTCTTGTCCAAATGAATTTTGATTTACCTTTCAAAACGTTTCCAAAAATGGTCGATAAACTTTTCAACTCTATCAATCTCGCGTTGTAATCCGTTTATTCTACAAAGAACCTGAGAGAAATTGATATTGTATATCGAGAAAATCTTCGCAAAACAATTTTATGATGTCAAGCAAAAAAACAACAAAGTAGTACTTTTCCCAAAATTCTCATTTATTATGTGATTGCTATGCAAGCCAAGGTATTAAACAATCGTGACGATGCTTCGTATAAGCCCGCGTCACACTGTCCCGAAGTGAAGCAAGGATTGACACACGATGGAAAATTCAAATTTTACTCCAATCACGAAAGCATCGGGCCATTCGTGTACCCTTCTTGTGTTGTTCGAGTGCCATTGTGTAACCTTCTGTAGACATCGTTCTCGATTTGGCTCTTGTTTGGTGATGACCAAGTTCGAGGCTGACTTCGCACGAACCCTAACATTTCACATTTCGTGTGTCAATCTTTGCTCAACTTCGGGACAGTGTGACGCCACGATTAGGGATAGGGGACCACAAATCTTTTTACAATGGGAACAACCAGTAGGCTACTGTACAACGAGCCGGGGGGGGGGGGAGCAGTGCATCACCGTTTAACCCCCCCCCCCCTTTTTTTCCCTCTGTATCTACTCTAAATGGTCTTCGTTTTCTTTATTAATCAACACTTCTCAATTGTTTGTATTTTTATTTGTTTTTAATCTCACTTTCTTCTAGTCGTTTTCAATTTTTTTTCACTCAATTCTTTATTGTCGATCTTAAATTTATTATATTTCGAAACTTACGATATGTGTTATATGCATGTCCACTAAATATACCAAATAATGTCCTACGGTTATATAATCCTCTCAACTCACAATGCACCTCGTGACCCTGACTCTCGCAAGTTATCAAAATATTTACGTTTCTTTTTTTAAAGCTTTAGGTAAGAAATAAAAGAAAAAGAATAACCTTCCACTTTGCAGTCTTGGAAGTCTCCATTGTTGCCTGGATGAAAGAAGGAAACCCAAGTAAACCTTAAGAAAGCGATTGGGTTACATTACCCTGATGGGATTGACACACACGACTACAATAAACTCCTGTTATCCCAACGGGTTAGGAGAAAGGATACCAAGCAAAGACCTTGCCTTGCAGGAAAAAACGGAAAAATAACAGTTTACAGAACGGAAGGAATCCCCATGAATACTTCGTTTGAAGAAAAAAAAAGGGGAGAAAACAACTGTGATGTACTGTATCACAGAGGGACTTCACACCAGCTTAAATATTATTTTAAGATTGAAGATACATGAATACAGCTCATTACAATTGTCATCATGGCTATAGATTTAATAGATGCAGTCGTTCCATATTACAACTTGAATGATTACATGACGGATGTGTATCTCTTAATCATAAATATAACATAGGGTCTCCCATGCACATAACCAGCTATTCCTGTCCCTTTTGGGCTTAAAGAAGTGTATCCTATCAGTCCTTTCCCGTACAATAAATATAGATTTCGGAGTTTCACAGTGTTCGGAACTTCACCAAACTACAACTGAAATCGTTGGTGTATCCAGGGGGGGGGTGTGGTCGGTGTAGCCTCGACCACGCCCCCTTTTGGAGACTGAGATAAAACTAAACATGACTGAAGTAGTTCCTGACCACTCACACTGCCGTGTTTTACCCCCTGTCGATTAAATTCTGGACAGACCAGTTGAAAGCTACCGGAAGTGCAGGCCCGATGAAAAATGAAACACGCCGATTAACACAACCACGCCCATTTAGCGGTCTGACCACACCCTATTTTCTGGAAGTGTAGGAACACTTCCTGGACCGTCCCCCTGGCAACAACAATATGATCCTCTAAGGATGACTAACCGGTACAATATGAAACTTAACCCTGTAGGACAATATCATTTATCCCGAAACTCAACCCAACAATTATCATTGTATAATGCAATAGAAAAATGGGGATTGCAGACTAAATAAGGAAAGCTTTACAAAATGTTTCAAAAGCGGGTAATGTGAACAACGCTTGTCGGAGAATAAAGATGTATCATTACGGTTTCTAGACAGTGTCTAATTACAAGGGCCTGAGGCGAGTTTCACCTTTCCAACGTGGCTCAGCTACACGAATAGAATGATGTCTTCATCTTGATGCAGGTGACACAAGCAATGACTGTATAGGCTACACACCAGTATATATGACCAGTGGATAAAAGATCCGCAGACATTGAACATAATTATCCAAGACAGAGTTTGTTAACCGGACTGTTAAGAAAAGAATAAGATGCTTGTGTAGATAAACTACAAGGGGACATTTAATTTCAATTTCTACCTAAGGGATTTGATGATGAGTATGACTGTAGCAGAAGGGCACTGGAATGCTGGAGATCAGTCAGTTTTTAGGACCAGCCCCCTCCAAATTATGAACAGAGAGAGCGGTTACCACTAAACGTTAAAATGTTATCTTTTATTTTCATTGTCATCCAGAAATGCCATATCACCTCAATTGCAATTTCGACTACATTCTATGGATCTACGACGTGTAATACTCGGTTATCTAATAATTATTTGAAGACGTACCTCATTAACTAATGTCATAACTAATACTGCATGTACTGTCCATATTCGGATTGAATTTAAAATATTGGTGAAATCACAAGCAGATTATGTACAAATTAATACAATCGCTCACTTACAATTATGAAGGTCAAGTAATGAATATAAAAAATATAATTCCATAGCTTGAAGTAATCCAATCTCCCCTCAGCTCCAATTCGCCACCGAGGGACTAGAATTTTCATACAAATATGCCGATGACAGCCCAATATTTTGCTTCATATCTAAGGTTTAGTCTGCTTGTACAGACCAAAAGGTGGATCATTGGTATGTTGGTCGAGATGATCTTGTTGATGATGTTCCTCAGTTCATGACGATGTTGGTGGTGGTGTGGTAATGGTAGTAGTGTTGATGGTGGTGGTGGTGGTGGTGGTGTTGGTGGTGGTGGTGGTGGTGGTGGTGTTGGTGGTGGTGGTGGTGGTGGTGGTGTTGGTGATGATGATTGTGTTTGTGGTGAAGGTGAGGCTTTCATTGTGGTAGTGGTATCTGGATGACGAATTAGTTTGTTAGTGTAACCATGTCAACAGTGTTTGGGGTTCCCGATGGATGGTAACGCCACTAACAGTGTTGATGGTGGTGGTACATGTACAAAATGTAGTGCATGTTGTACCGCTGTTTGTAGTGACGATTATGATTTATATGCTGCTGGTGGGGGTGGTGGCGATGATGATGATGACGACGCTGATGATTACGATAAAGGTGAAAGTAACGGTGAAAAAATCAATAAAACTACAACAGGAGGTTTGTTTGTATTCACATGACTTGTAAGAATACAAAAAGAATTGCCATAATCATGGCAATTACCTTAAGTTTCCATCGTAATCTGTTCACAAGAACTGAAAGTATATTTAGTTTGATAATAACAATTAAAATCGTTATCCCGATAGTATAAGTAGTATATGACGGAGATGACGACCGTGAACAGAGAAATAACCATAGTACTCTTATATATCCATGCTAAAATCAAACGATGTTCAATTAATGTACACGAAGTAGGTACTCGAGGATGGTTCGAATATCATGCGTTGATATGGGGCTGGGGAGTTTGTCTCCTCAACTTTCTAGTTCATATAACACAGAATAAAGGGGGGGGGGGGCAGCCACTGAGCAAACAATGGTCGGATCGTATAGTTATTTTATTATAACAATATTCATCACTAAAATCACACATATATTATACTATTTTTTTTTTTCTTTGGCTGCATGGGTGCTCAAATAATTGGTTTCCTAGATAATTATTAAATTCCAGCCATTTTTTTTTACAGAGAAATGTCATGGCAGTCAAGTTGATTTCGATAACTCACCAGGTTAAAAACATGAAAAATTACAAAACAAAATTGACAATGTATGAATTAATTAATTGACATGCATTTCGTTAAAGTATTATTGTTTCTGTTGCATTTTTCAAGTTCATGCATTAAAAATGGTGAAAAATATTTGTATAACTGTACATATGATAAGGGCTGAAGAAAGAGGCTACCTGACCACATATGGCAGATATACATTGGACCTGGAAGTACTACGAACTCGCAGCGGGTAGGTAGCCCGTACTTTCGGCTTGGGACTTGGGGATATCCAAGAAGAACAAATTTCGAAGTTTCCGCTTTCCCTCGGCTAGATATGAAATTTTATCGGCCACGGACCATTATAAATTACAATATTTCAACTAAATAATCGAATCATTCAATCTCTTGTTATGCTATAGGCCTACCTGAAAGCTTGTTGGGTTCTGAAAGTGAAGGGTCTGAGCAGAAAGTATGGATTGAACAGGCAAGAAATCACAATTAAATAGTTTATATAGATTTTTATATTTAAAAAAAGTGGGTACGGGAGCAGCCCCCGGCTCCGCGCCCCCTGGGATGTACAGACAGTCCTCAAGTGGCACTGTCTTTCCTGTTCTTCAGCTAGAGAAAAAAAATATTTGAGCACAAGCACACATAGTTCTCTGGAACATCATACATTTTAAATATCTACTGTAAAATATATGCGTGACATTATTATTTTTTAACAGGTCTACACCAGGACTGGTCTATCCCTATCCCCCGTCAGACAGTTCAATATGAGAAAACATAGCATACAAGTCTTGATCACCATCAAGGGAACTTGACCCTAAGAGGTCAAGACCTCTGACCTTCAAGGAAAGAGCTAAACTAAAAGGTCATGCACGCACCTGGAGCATGTGGAAGTAGGATGGCATCCTTAATTTCCTTTCGATATTTACTTGAAGTAGGCAAAAGTTCTTCAAAAGAACTGTAACTGACTGGTCCATGCATAAGGATAATTTATTATAAAAAAACCTCAAGATGTCATTCAAGAGCGCACTTACAATACACCAACACGATAGGTGCTCCATCCCTACCATCTCATACCCACGTGCATCTTAATAATTATTATTTTATTAACATATTATGAGCATTGATTCTTATTGCGATCAATGTCATAAGGAACTAACTATGCATTTTGCCAATAAACTTTGGTATTTGGCAGCATCTTGAGGCGAAGGCCTACACAAGAATACATGCGATCACCTATCACGATATGCTTGGATATATAAAGTATGATGTACTAAAATGAATGGACGTCCTGTCCAAGGGACTTTGTTTGGGTGATGAGGTATTTATATGCCTGTCTATCTGCAGCTTAGCTCGAACCCGGTTCCTCCTGCTTCTGAGGCCAATACTCTGAGACCACTGTGCCAGGCATTTATGCCTATACTCCAGGCAATGCAAGATGACGCGCATGTATATACATTCTGAACTGAACGAAGCAACAACATTAATTATAGATGACGGATTGGAGCATCAGATGAACAATTCTTGTTTCCGTGTACGAAACATTTTGCCATGAATACACGCGTGCACAAACTGTTTTCGTAAATTTCTCAGAGGGGTTTGATATTACCAGAAAATTGCAAAGGGTAAAAGAACTTAACCGTGTCGCATCGAGATACAGAGAGACGGGTGTGTATACGGCTTGTCAAAATAACCTTTTAAACAGATTTACTGCCAGTGTGATGTGTTTATCTCAGACCGTCAGCCAACCATTAATGGACGATAAAGACGTTGAATATTTACATTACTTGTCACGACCCGATCTTCCCACCCATAATTTTCTTCTGACGGTGAAACAGGGTTTGAAAACAAGATGCAACTCGGTTTAATTTCTGTCACTCTTCCAGCTGATATCCGATAGTTGGAAGAGTATGAAAAACTTGAACTTGAAATCGGATATGGTTGAGAGAAACCCGATAAAATGTAACTGATGACAATTAGGCAAAGGTCGGTCATAGATATCATCCTTTCTTCTTAGCTAGCAAATACACATTAAGAAAAGGTACCCCACGAAAAAAAAAAACAACAACAACAACCAAAATCAACAAGAACAAAACTAACATGCAAAAAAAACAACAAACAAACAAACAAACAAACAAAAAGACAAAAATGTATGGTGCCAAATTCATTTATGAAATAATAATAATGAAATTAGATATAAATAGCAGGTAGGCCTATAGGCTACAGTGTACTCTCATTTTTTTTCCTTGGGTCGGCACCAAGCATGCCAAGTGAGCAGGACAACATGTATCTGCCTATTGCTTGGATACATACAACGTTCAGCTTATTAATTATAGTTGGCTTATTTTGGAATTAATTTTAAGTTAATTCCTCAGCAAACTTTATCCAACAAAACATACGCCCATCTCACCTCAATTCAAAATTACCATGACAACCCTTCATAGGAGGAAATAAGCACCTCTGTAATGCAATCCTCAATCTATAAAGGTGCTAATAATAACTTTTTTTTCGTGTGTAAGGACCGAGATATTATTAAGTCGGATAGCTGCACTATTAAAGACGATTCACGACCAGTCATCCCTTTCTAATTGGTTGGCATTGTTACATTTGGATCGCATTCAATATCCTAGAGATTATGAACGTTTTGCTAAAATTATATCTGTTTAAAGTCCCATCGGTTAACCACATCCTTATGATACAATAGTTCATTATCATGAAGGTTCTCACTCGAATCAGATGAGTATGAATGATACGGTACGAAAGATATCCATCCATAACTTTTCGATCAAATCAAGTTTAGAGCTAATTAAAGGGATCTGGGAATTGGCAAACAATTAATATCCACAGCGATATTTCTCGCCCCCCCCCCCCCCTCCTTCTCTCCCTGTCTCTTCACGACGACAAGGGTTTTTACCAGGCTTTTACCAGGGTATAGACCTCAGCAAGAGAGGAAAGGAAGGGAGAGAGAGAGAGAGAGAATCTATCCCTCCACCTCTTCTCGCATCAATAAATGGTTATTCAGACACTAATATATGTCCTGAACCACTATTTAATGACCATGATGTAACTCTCAAAATCGGTACGTTGTTTTTAACTCAGGTCCCAAGCTCCAACCAACTCATTGTCTGTCCATGTTTTTGACGGTCTCCAAGGGATTACTTCCCAAGAACCAAATGTACATGTTTATGTACTAGACGACAGAAGCTGCACTGAGCTGAGCGAGATACAAGCACTGAGAAAGCAGGTGGGGGTAAGAGAACATGAAGGTGTCCTCAAAATGTTACAGAGTAAATGCAAGCTAACATTCCCAGTCAATACCATGATGTGAAATCTCATTGCTATGTTACTCGTGACTTTGATAACGTCGAGTGAACGCAGCCCCAGGGCGCAGTTCAGGGTTTACCACCCAGCCCAAATTTGATTGAGTGGTCTCGTTGTACAGACCCTTTCTGTTCGTGATTGATATATAATGGGTCTATCTTGCACTGAACGCTTCTCATAGCGCATAGTTACATAAAGTTGCACATAAAAAGCGAAACTACTACAACACGTTATATACCTTTGCACCAAGAAAGCTCCTTGCTTTTACTCTAGCTGTTAATTTTGACGAAGCTAGCAAGCTCCTTGCAAAGCTAGCCTATTCCGATATGCGTCGGGCTATAGTCGGGCAACACTACTTACGGCGGAGGCGTAGCCCGAAGCTACGCCCTCGCCTGATGGTCTCCTTTCGCGCGACCAGTAACTTGCCACATAGCCCGGCGCATATCAGATAGAGCTACTTGCAAGCTAGTAGATACGGACAATGTTCGACATCTTTCACAAAAATGGTCGACTGGAGATTAGCAAATTTGCTTCTTGAAAAGCCGCAGATCAGATGCAGAGAGGATGCAAGAGCGACGCCGCGACCGGATTGTGAAATGAATTACAAAGAAACGAATGAAATGAGTATTTTTTTCGTGTTTTTTTTGTTTTTGTTTTTTTTTTTTCCGTTTTTTTTTTTACATCATAGATGGCCAATACGGAATCACTAAACCTACGGGGATTGTGGAGCATAGCAGGACTTTTCCTAACATGAGCTTAGTTAGCTGCTTCCTCTTTCCTTACTTCCAAATTCCATTCACAACGAGATATATATTTTTCCTGTCGATCGACCCCAAAAAACAAAAATAATAACCAAGAGCCCCCTCAACCAAAGACGCGTCTTTACTTCCCCGACATCTGGTATTATACACCTTCACATAAATCATTCAGGCCAAGGAAACGGGTCATTAGAAATATCAGAGGGAAATCTCTGCAATCCTGCTAAGACATTTATGAAGGGCTCTTGACTCCGACATTGAACTTTTGTGAAGATTTACGAGTCTGCTGAGATTACTTACTGTAGAGTAAGCACATGGAACGAACTAATCATACAAAGTTATACAGGACTGTAGGTCAACATCAACGGCAAAATCAAGGTCTAATAGACCACCAAACTGACTTCATTCTGAATCAAAACCTGCCAAGAACTCATTATTTGGAGCAATGTAATACCTGCAGTCAGTCTTGTTCGAAATCGATATGGCTGCAGTAGCATGGTCCAAAACATTACATTATGTCCACACAATCTTCACGTTGTGAAGGACTCGGACACTGTGTTCACAGAGTCGACTGTGTGGATTTGGCCCATTTTCACAGTGTTTCAACAGTGTGGACACATTGTGATTGACTCTGTGTTTTTGATTTTTTTTCCGGCAGGGTGGTCAAGACTTTGTGGAGCATTGGTTAGTTAGGCGATTCGACCAATATGAATAAAGACAAAAAAGACATTTCTGAAATCAAGCAATAATAGTAGAAAATTTATGGAGATACTTAGTAGTTGAGAAAAACCGTCACACACCATGATTAGAAGAGTAATAAAAAAAGGTGCCCCCTAAGGTGGAATCTCACAAGAGGAGAAGTCTCCGAATCTCCCTCGACGAATCAGGATCGGCAGTCTCCATGGTCTCGGAGACGTCCCAGAGACATCTCAGGGTCGTCTCCGGTACTGAAAAAAAATCTCATCAATATAAACGTGTTCGATTTCTGAGCGACTCCTGAGACGTGCCGGAGACTCAGGATACATCTCCGCAACTCCAGAGACTTTGGAGTCCCAACACAGTTGCGAATCCGTGTCATGGCAAGGAAGATTATCATATACCACTTTAACACTTTAAGCTAACAAGTACTGTTTAGAGGTCTACCTTTCATCAGCTGGAAAATCCCTTTAAGAATGATTCCAGTTAGTTTTTGTCATGAATTATGAATAATTTTGGCGAGGCCTAGCGGTGGGACCCCCTATGGGGTTAATGGTTGACACAGCAGAGTACAGTGTGTGGCGAATCCAACCCAGTTCACCCCCACACACCGGGGGTGTTTCCACTAACCAACCAACACAGCATGAAAACCTGAAATAACTTGACCTTCATAAACCAGATGTTGTCATTAGTGGTTTACGCTGAAGATTCCAAACAAGAATCAAATCATTACAGTGCATGTAGTATTTTCGTCAAACAAATAGAATTATATATTTCTCAAATTATCACTAAAAACAGCATCGTTATATTTATTTATAATTAATTGTTACTGTAATTCAACGAAACTTGAATTGAATTGAAATTAATTGATATAAATTGCATTTACTATACTTTAATTAAAAAAAGAAAAAAAAAAGAATAGTGTTATCGTTATAGTGGATAGTAGCATTATTTTGTTAGAAATTACAGTTAATATACTCTTTAATACAATTGTCATGGTTAACATACAATCGTAGGTTAGCAATATGGTATGCATTTCCAAGTACGGTGTTTTTAAGACGCGACTTATAAGGAACTAGTAACTTAAGGAACAAGGGGAAAACGACATGTAAAAGAAAATGAAAATTATTAGATAAAATCGCCATAATTAATTAATGTATTTGTATTTTACAAAGAAAAAATAAGAGAGCCAGGGGAATGGAAGAAGACAGTACAAACGATACCAGGAAAGAGATAGTTTAATACTTCAACAACATGAAATAGGGAGGTCAAATACGGATTTCTCTCAAAAGAGGAAACTATTGAAAGCCATGCGTGACTCGAAACAATCTCAAGGGAACCAACGAAAATCCGCAAAGTCAGAAGTGGCATTCCATAAAAAACCAAGTGTGGTGAAAAATTTCTCACAAATTGTTTTTGAAATCTATCTCTCCGCTCATGCAAAGCTCGACTGATCGAATGACTTTGGATGACAATTGTCGTCATAAGATCTTTATACTTGTGACGAATAAAAGGGGTAATAGTGATGAAGGCATTTACGAGGTGGCGGGGGAAATTAAATATTTTCCTGGTGTTCCGAGTAATGGAATCCATAGGGCAGTGACCGAAAGAGTGAGGGAGAATGTGTACTTTGGAAAATTGCCCCCATGACTGCATGAGCAACCTGTTCATCGTTAAAAGTTTCTTCAGGAGCGAGGTTATTGATGTGTCGCTCAAATCGGAGCAAATTATCTCATTTATTTATGGAGGACAATGTCGATTGCCGGGTATTATGAAATCCTTTATACCACTCTCACCTCCCCACATCTCCTCAAACCCAACACCAACACTTCACACATCATAACTACAACTACATTCATTAAGTTATGTCTATTCAGTTTTAGAGACAACAAACTAGAAAGTTAATTAGAGTCGGCTTCTCAGACATAACAATAACAAATTTATAGAATAATCTTCATGTACTTAGGCAAGTTACGAAATCGAGCTAACAATGAATATATTTAATTTGGAGACAAAATTTATAACATAAGTGAAATATTAAAAGTGCATAATGCTTAAACCCATGTATATTGCTTCTGTATTAGTGGTTTACCATTAAAAATAAAAAAATAAAAAATTCAGAAATGAAAAAAAGGAAGTTTTTTTCCGGACCTATAACGTATGATTATGACGATCGAATTATGACAAAAATTGCAATAACAACGTCTACATCATATAAACAATTACTTTGTTAATTAATTTTCTTACATGACTTGTGTAATTATATATTTGATCACATTCTATAGGCCTATACATGCGTGTATGTATAAGTATAATATCATCAAACGTTGGATTTCAAAAGATGGCACATCACATAGTGATACCAATCAATTTTGAGCAAACTTTGCTTTTTCCGCCCAATTTGAAAGGGGTTGAATCCACTCCATCGTTTATGAATGGCGTAATAGATGGATGGATCAACACGCATTATCAACCATTGCCTCAGGCCCTGAACTCAAACCCAACATGTACTCAAGATGAGTTAACTGACAGAATTCTGGCACAAAGAAGTGGAACACACGGCGGGAAATACAGATGCAGGCCACATGTACTGCAAGGACTTTCTGACGAAGCTTCCCGGCTGATTCAAGGGCTGAATCATGGCTCCGACTGTTATAGCAGGGGTTTCGTTTCTAAATTTAAGCTAAGAGCACTTCGAAGACGGAATGAAGATATGAACCCCTGAGTCAGACTGTAAAACTGACTCTAGACCGACTAACCCTCGATTAGACTGTAAAACTGACTCTAGACCGACTAATCCTCGATAAGACTGTAAAGCTTACTGTTGACCGACTAACCCTCATCAAGACTAGAAAACTGACTCTCTGAGTCTAGGCCCTTATTCAGACTATAAAACCGACTCAAGACCGACTAAACCTAAAAACTGACTCTCGACCGTCTAACACATATTCAGACTATATAACTAACTCTAGACCGACTTACCTCCAATCAGACTATAAATCTGACTCAAGGTTGACTAACCCTTATCAAGACTACAAAACTGACTCCAGGCCGACTAACCCTCATTCAGACTATAAAACCGACTCCAGACCAACCATCCTCAAAACTGACTAACACATATTCAGACAATAAAACTGACTCGGACCGATTAACCCTCGGTCAGACTATAAAACTTAATCTAGACCATTTTCAGACCGACTTACCAAACACTCAATCAGTCTATACAGTGCGTCCCAGATAAAAGTATACCCAACTTTGAGAGCATCATATTAAAATTGTATAACTTATGTGTAATTAATTTTAATTTCATGACTAAGAGTAACTCATATTCTATCTAATGATACCAAAATAATACCGATACTGTCATGGATGACTGAACACTCGAGTGTTTAAAAACATTGGTCAAAAGTGATCTGTATATACCAAGTTGTCTGAGAAGCAGCCCTGGCTTTCTGATCATTCATTGTTTGTTTGAGGTCAGCCTTCCTGAGTCCATTCATTAGGCACAAAGGATATCTTGATCTATTGAAATTCAAGGGTTGCTTTTGCTCAAACTTGGGACAGGGCACTTTTTACGCTTGTTTTTAAAGCCCAACTGCTTAGTCATCCGTCACAACACAGGTGTAAGTTTGGTATCATTGAAAAGAATATGAGTTGCTCTTTACCATGATATATATTTCAAGATCACACAAGCTATAATATTTTAATATGAGGCTCTCAAAGTTAGGTATACTTTTTTGGGGGGGACGCACTGTATGTCAGACTCTAGGCAGACTTACCATCATTAAGACTACAAAACTGACTCAAGATCGACTAACCCTCATTCCGACTATATAATACCAACTCCAGATCGACTAACCCTCAGTCAGAATATGAAACTGACTCTAGACCAACTAACCCTCATTCTGACTATAAAACTGACTACAAGACTGTAAAACTGACTCTAGACCGACCTACCATCAGTCATGCAGACTGTAAAATTGACTCTATTACGAATTACCATCAGTCAGACTATAACACTGATTCTATCACGATTTATTATCAGCCAGCCTATAAACCTGACTCTAGACTGACCAACATTCAGACTGTGAAACTGACTTGAGACGAAGTACCCCTCATTCAGACTGTAAAACTGACTCCAGACCGACCAATCATCAGTCAGACTGTAAAACTGACTCCAGACCGACTAATCGTCAGTCAGACTGTAAAACTGACTCCAAACCGACTAATCATCAGTCAGACTGCGACACTGACAAGAGACGAAGTAACCCTCAGTCAGACTGTAAAACTGACTCCTAAGTGACTAATATAATGTAACTTGCCATTCGTGGCAATAACTTACCATTTGTATGCATTTCATTAGGTCTGGTGTCTGTTTGAAGTTGGTTTAGCCATAGACGTATTTGGCTTTAGCTAATGTTACTTGATAGTATCACTTAACTTTTATTGGTCAAATCTTGATATTGCGTCATTTTATGTTTTGTCGGTGAGTGCATAGAGAAATTAATATTTAAAAATCATGCTGCAGTTTAACTAGTTTTGGGGAGCTTGTTTAAATTCTTGTTGAAGGCTTACTGCAATTCCACCACGAGGGTTCAAGAGTTACATTTCATCTGGAGCCCTATATTTCTCGGCACCCCCCCCCCCCTCCCACACACACACACACCATACACCCTCTCCATATTCGTAGAACTCCCCTTATTACCCACACAGGACAATACAGTGCCATGACAACCGGAAATTCTTTCATTTCAGATTAATGGATGCACCATGAATGTCCAAATTCAATTTACACCAGATCAATGCCCAGTAAGTTCTACGTCGTATTGCGATCTAGCGTTGACAAATCAGATAACTGCTTCAAGTATGTGTCTGTAGGACTGTATTCATTTGGCGTTTGGGTATTCGAGATGAATATAAAGCACATGTTTTCACATCATATGATCTTGAGGTCTACTTGCACTCCAATTTGGTATAAGAGTAACTTCAAAGCTTTCACGAAATTATTATTATTTGTTTCATTTTCATTGTTTAATTCGACTCCATCCGTTACATAAATGTAACGCCAGTATCTATGTCTATGTTATATACATGTAATTATGTAGGAGACATGATTTAAGAGTAATTATTGAGTTGAAAATCATATTAAAGTCAGACGTACATCATCAGGGGCGGTGGACATTTTTTCGTTTCTGTATACACCCTTGATTATTACGATCATGCCAGTAAGAGAAAGAGGAGAGCCGGGGGGGGGGGGGGGTGGTAGCATTCCTAAGAGGGATGGAAACAAAACCGAAGCTTCATTAACCTAGATCTGTTTCCTGTGGACTAATAATTCATATCGACTGCATTGACCGTGGATGAATAACTTTTCTGAAATACAAGACACTGTACGATGAGTGTATACATGTAGATATAGGCCTATTATCATATTAAAAATATATATATATTAAATATTATATTACCCCCCCAAAAAAAAAAAAAAAAAAAAGCCCCCAAAAACCAACCAAACAAACAAACAATATCCATAGGTAGAGATAAAAATTAAAAAAAATAAGCCGATGTCCTCCAACCTTTTTCTTTACAGCTGGAAAAGCAAATTATTAAAACTTGTTTCTTTAATGTATAGATCTTCAATGAGCATGACTTTTTGTGGTTAGTATCCCAACCCCCTGCATGCTCTTGGTGGGATACACAGGACAAAACATCCTAAGAAAATGGATAAAATTTATTTTGATGCATGTTTTAAGTCTTAAAACATTATTTAGATTAGTTTATAAATTCATAAATATTGACACTTTTACTGAAAATCTCTTTTGTCGTAGGGATTATGTTTATATTCAAAGACAATTAAAGTTAAATTAAATTAGATAAAAGTCTTTAAAGTTAAACGTACTACAAAATAATGTTTAGACGAGTTTGTATTCATAAACTATATTTATCTTGTATTCAAAATTGCATTGAACATCTTTTTCGTCATGTCTCTAAAACAGACAATTCTCATTCACTATCTATTATTTCATTCAGATCATAACTCTTAAAGAGTTGGCCGCGCTGATTTCCTCACATTTTTCGTGTTTTTTTTCCCCCGTTTATTTTCTTAATTCTCGCTTTTATTACCAGATACTTTTCTTTTGCACTTTTGCACTCGCTGTACTCCATACCTATCATGCCTATTGAAAGCAACTTATGGCATGTTTAAAGGAGGACTCCATGCTGAAACTCAGATGATGGTGTATAAGTGGAGTAAAATATAACAAGCTCAATTGAAAATTTCACCAAAATAATCGGATTTTATTTTTTCGAAGTTTTGCATTATTTTTCGATAAAACAGTCCAGTGCATAATCCTATGCCTATTCAATAATCAAGCTGATGTCATACCTCCATTTTTTCTTTAATAACCTATTGCATGAAATCTTCAAATCTATTTTTTTTTTTGGTCATATACATGTATGTGTCTTAAAATTTTAGCCCTTATATAATATTGACATGAGTTACAGCAATGGTGATCTTAGACATTTCATAAGGAGTCGTTCCTGTTTCTGTATTATTGGAGCAGAAAATTTAAATACTTATTATTTCATATAATGATAAACAAAAGAAAAAGTTGATGTACGGTATCATGAGCTTGCTAATTGAAAATGCAAGAGACTATGCACATACATGTACTATCTTTATGGACAAAATACAAAACTTAAATAATAACTTTAATGACTTCGTTATTTTTCATCCGATTTTGATGAAATTTTCGGTGCTGTGCTCGTTATATTTTACCCTACCCTTCAAATAATCTGAATTTCAGTCTGGAGTCCGCCTTTAATAATATATTATACATGTAATGTGGATGGATGGCCTTTACTCGAACCCAGAACGAGCTAGAATCTGCCAAGACGTTTCATGGTCGGCTGGCTCATTAGAACGACTCAGAAATCACGTTCTTAAATTCCACTTCTGGTACACGTTTGTATTCCAAATTACACCAGGAAACACGATCAAAGTGTCATATTTACAAGAATGAACATCGGTTATAAAAAAAAAATATAAAGATAAGGCGAGTTAGGTGAAACTGTTTGCAACATGAAAAAAAATAATAATGATAAAAAAAAGATGATCCCCTTTCTCCCCACCAAAAGAGCATCTACTTTCCGGTCATTTATTCCACGCCAAGGGCGGGGCGCCAATTATTTGCTTTATCCTGAACATTTGAGACAGGGCGGATGGGTAACATCTTGACCCTATATTTATGCGTCTATAATAGCTTTCACTTGAGGTTTAAAAAAAAAACGAAACAAAACTTTGTTGTATATATTTTCTTTTCATTATTACTTGATTTACGAAGAAAATGCATCCTATATTCTGCCCATTTATTCTATTTTTAGAAGAAAAACTGAGTTTATCGCTGCGGGGACGGGAGGGGCGGGTGTGGTCGATTTCACCAAAAAAATACACATGAATCTCATTCAACCATATAAAACCAAATAGGCCTAATAAGTTATTGTAGCAAGTTTTCTTCTTCTCCCTTGATGTATTTTTGAACAAGAAAATAATAAAACAACAATTTACGAAGAACTCTGCTGGAGTTTGGGGGGAAATAGTCTCACATTTCCGTCGAAATTTCTAAATGTGCCCACTGCGACCTGCTGAGAAACAATTCAATTTGGCTAGTTTGGAATCAAATTTTCACAGGGCCGCTAATTTTAGCTAAATATCATGCTGAGAGACCGTATGACGTTCATAAGATGGAGAACAAGGGCTATAAACTGGGTAGTTGGCATGACGATGTTGAAAAAGAATAGTTTCTACGAATCGACGAATATTACGAAGATGATTCATAAGTCTAAAGTGTAAGTAACAAAACAACTATAATCTAATAATTATTGTTACATGGTATGTGAAAGAGAGGTGCAATATATTGCCAAAATCGAACTTAATTGTCCTTTGCTGAAACTTATAACAAGTACTTAATGGCGAATATTCAAATTCAATATAGGAGACCCTATTCTAAATTATACCTGTACGTGGATATAGGACTGATTATAAGTAGCGACGCTTTTCATGAAACATTTGGAAAACAAATCTTAAAAACGTCGAGTTCTTATCTTGGTTCATTATTATTTAAGAAGCAGTACTAGTAATTGTGTTTCCCACAAAACACTGACAAGCTGATCGTATGATAATTATGTGAAATTTGTCTTTATCGGGAGACATCTATAATTATGTATTATTATCTCCTATATAGGGGCGCAACATCAATGCGCCCTTACTTGTGGAAACCGCTCATTTAATGTACATGCAAGTACTAAACAATTTCTGGCTTCGCCTCCCCCCCCCCCTACTCCCCCTTTATTTTCAAATCCTGGATACGATGTGTCACCAGTATCCAATATTAAATAAATTCGTTAAAGTGACGAGGGCCCTAATTAAATGTTTAAAATCAATTATATCATTTTTACTTCTTACAATATACATGTAGGCCTACATACTTGTCCGTCAACGTTCTTGAGAAGTTGATGAAAGGAAAGTTAAATGGGGGAAAAATCAATTAAAATAAAACAAATTATTTTAAAAATTGATAGGGTCAAATAATGAGACAAAAGGGAAATACTTTCGGAACGATGGAAATAGCTGTCTGATTTGTATTTCGCATGAGAAACGGATATAATTTGCGATCTTGCTGACATGTTTATGACCAGACTTCAAATAAACGAAACTTCTTGTGCCCCTACCATAGGATGTCTTCAGTATGTCTCATAGTCTAGAATGAACAGACCTTCAACTAAGAGCTAGACAGGCATATAAACTCTTTACAATCCCACAAAATGAATTGAAATACTTCTGGTTGTCAATTGACGACTGAACTTCTTGGATAACACGAATATCTACAATTAAATATATGAAATGAATACTGTATTAAAATACCATTGTTCGCTAATTTCAAATTTGTAAATGCAAAAAAAAAAAAAAAAAAAAAAAAAAAAAAAAAAAAAAAAGGGATGGAAGCTATAAATTAGCTTATGAGGATCATTCCGTCTGGCCACTGGCATATCCACGTTACCAACTATTGTTTAATATACTCAGTTTAAAAAGTATATTACTCTCAATAATGAATGTATTTCATTTTTGGAGGACATGACTGTTTACTCTTTTTTATGTAATGTTCATTAGACAAATCCGTTAATGTATTTGAATCGAAGGTAGCATATTGCCATTCTACTGACGATAAAAGTTTGATATATTATTATTTCATTTAATAAGTACAATTTATGAATGTAATGGAGGGGGATGGAGGGCATCGGTTTTATGTAATTTCAATATCAGCACAGAATTCCACGTAGATCATGTAGATGGTTTTGGAAAGAATGAGGTGGACTCGGGTGCGTTTTTGATAGTGAAGGGGTTGAGTCGAAAGGGGTGGGGGGGGGGGGTGAACAGGCTAAAATTCACAAAAGATTTTCATATTTTCGCGTTGTTTAAACATATTTACTGGAAAAATAACAAGAAGAAGAAGAGAGAGGCTGAAGCCCCCCCCCCTGGCTCCGAGGCCCCTGCGGAACATCTCATGCTATTCATAATCGACAAAGTCAATAATATTGCGTTTAAAAAAAGTGAATATATATTTACTTTCCAGGCAACCCAATACGTTTGACCAGTTTGGTGATTTGTTCTGTTTGGTTGCTGCATGAAACTTTGTTTGTTTGTTGACTTCTTTGGAAAGTTGATCCAACCCCCTCCTTCCCCGATAAACAGCATATGATTTTAAAATCATGCAAACATGTCTGTAACAATACCTGATGATTATTGATTGTGACGTGTGGAGGGAAGTGTGTTGGTTGCACGAACTTCCCTTTTTCTTTTACAGTTTTTTCAACGTGAAATCAGTCTATCTCAGAACAACTTTCTTCCCAGCTGATATCCAAACGTGATGTATGTTATGATATATAATGTGTGAGAATGATGCTGAAGATCACGAGTCCAATTCAAAATAGACTGCAGGAGAAAAAAAATCTAAAATGTATTGTTTTCTTCTCCTTTTATCAGATTGTCCAGTCATCCAGGCCTCGGTAATTGATATCATCATTGCATTACACCAGGACCGTGTTACAGGTAAATGTATTAATTGAGAACCTATATAAAAACTTATCTCATGAAAGAAATCATGAAAATAGGCTTTCAGAGAAAGCGATGTCTCACAACGACAGAGTTAATGCAGATCTGGAGACAATTTAACGACTGTACATTGAATAATGACAGAGACAAACGTTGTATTTCACATAATATTCAGATCAACGGAATATTTACACTGGCATCAAATTCACGACCATCAACGACCGGACAGTGGGTGGGGGGGGGGCGGTTTTGAAAAACTGAAGGAAAGCGAACAAAAAGGGTCATTTGTGAGGTGCTCTACATCAGCCGAGAAAAAATTGTCTGGGTTTTGAAGATAGCCAATCCATCAACGAGCAATGATATAAAGATAAATGGCAATCTATGGATTCGATAATGATAGAGAATGAATCTGACTTGAATTACAACATCAACAACAGAGATGACCTTAGAAAGCCAAAGGCGCTAGGGTCACAATAACAGCTTCACTGAGATTCGATATTCATAGAGTGTATGCACCACGAGTTTGACCGTGTCAGTTGTGATCTTTTCATATGAATAACAGTTCATCTGATGTATTGCTTTCCTGACATTTATTTTAATCATCTACATGTGTGTATAATGTTTGACAATCTTTTCCAAGCAAATTTGGTAGTGACGTTTTATGGAATGACATTTTAAAAAAATTTATTGCTTGTCACTTAAAACAAACAATATATTAACAGAAGGAGCTCAATCATAACTTAAAGTAATAATACTCAATAGTTCTTAATTCGAGATTGCACGCTGCATGTGGGTGTTTTCACGATGACTTGTATATTCGACATAAAATGCGCCATTTTGCAAAGGCGCCGAACAATAATACATACTGGGGCACCATGAAAAAAAAATGAATTGGTGGGACTGAATTTGCAAACGTACATTTATTTCTTTTACACTAGGCCACCTACACGTACATGATATTACTAAAGATGAAGAAGTTCATTCGGAATTGAAAGTAATAACTGTCACACAAAACTCTTTTAGTCATACATCTCGGAAACACCTTTCAAAATATCATGGTTGTCGAAGAGTTTTGAAGTCTGGCATTTTTGAAAGTGGAGGGGCTGAGCCAAACGTGAGGGGGGGGGGCTGAACACGGTAAAACAATCACAAATATATGGTCATATTTGCGTTTCTGTACACACGTTTGCTGGAAGAAAAAAAAAGTGGGGACTGACCCCCCTCCGAGCTCCGCGGCCCCTGAAAACGATTCATAAGCATTAAATGAGTAAAACTAACATTGACTAAAAGACACATTCATAATCTAGTTTCAAAGTATACACGTAGAGTACCAAAATTAATTACTTTACGTATTTTACGGAGAAATGATAGAAAAATAATAAACGACATTAGCATACATTTATATGACTGCAACCAATAATACTGCAACAAATTAAGATCAGTCTCAAAATTATAGTGGTAAACATAACAGGAAATATATAGCGACTACATCATCACGCTTTATGTGAAAAGACGGCATCGACCCAATAACACTTTTGGGGCATGAACTGGGCGCTACCCATTTCCTGTAATTTGCTTACCCCTTAATAAAAATGAGATAATCATATCGAGTGAATCATGGTGCATTACAGATCTTAATTATCAGTTATCGTCAATAGCAAGAAAAAGAACTACGTATATTAGGTTAATCATATACATGTCGCTTAGGATACTATTGCATTACTTCATTAAAAAAAAAAAAAAACATCAGTTTTATGCGAGTGTTCGTTAACGGAATATTCTTGTGAAAGACAGACTTTCTTTGGGCGGGGAGAGAAAAAAAACAAAAAAACCAAACAAACAAACAACAACAACAACAACAACTTTGGGAAGGTGAAAAAAGTCAGAATATTCAAGTGAGTTACAAGTCGTGCAAATAAAGTCCTGAAAAAAAATTAGCTGGATAGAGGGGTACATGTACTCTGTTGCGTAATGAAAATTATTTTGGGCTGATGTGCATCTGAGCCCCCCCCCCCCAAAAAAAAAAAAAAAAAAAAAAATCACTGCGGAGGCTCTTGGTTTCCTAACATTACACAATGTTTGTAATTATATTTAAGAAACAAATTCTCCTTTCTAATTCGACAGGAGACAAGGAAGGGCGTACGGTCAGTATGACGGAAAGGTTGGTTCCCCTTGTTTTAATCAACTCCAGGCACCACTAATTAAAACATAAGAATGGCGTTTATGATCCATTTTCCTCTAATTCCTAATACTTTTTGTGACCTCGCATATCATGACGTTGCGAATTATCATGGGGAGCACTGTTTTCTTATGTTAAAGGACTCATCCGGGCTGGAGTTTGCATTATAAGAAAAATAAAGTAAAATCGAAAAAGCACAACACTGAAAATTTCATCAAAATCGGATAAGAAATAGCAAAGTTATGAATTTTCTTAGATTTTGAATTTTTTAGGAAACAGTTCTTCAAATTGGCAAACTGATGATGTCTCAGTCCCCCTACTTTCTTTGTATTTTATTGTTTGAAATACCAATTATCATGATTTTCTGCCCCAAGGACATAAAAACAGGGATTAATCCTTGTGGAATGTTCAAGGTCACAAGTGCTTTTACTTATTTCAGTATGAGGGACAGATTTTCTGTATACGCAATATATGAAAAAATGAGATAAATAGGATTTCATATAATAAAATACACAATAAGTAGGGGGACTGTGACATCATCAGTTTGCTCATTTGAATATTCAAATATTCAAATGAGGCAATGAGACAATTGCCAAGAACTGTTTTACCAAAAAAAATCAAGACCTAAAAAATGCATAACTTTGTCATTTTTCATCCGATTTTGATGAAATTTTCTGTGTTGTGCTTGATGAATTTTACTTAATTTTACAAAACTTTTTTCATTTCAGCCCGGACTCCTCCTTTAATGACTGAAATGGCAAAATTAGACAAATATATCATCACATGTTAGGTCAGTAGGTTGTTTAACAATGAAAATGTTGAAATAGTGTTTTTCTCATCATCGAATATTTTAGAGAAGCTGCATATGGATTGTGTGAATTTTATCCTTGACATCAGTTGTCTGGAGGCTTTACCTTAAGGTTTTTTTGTATCATAATGTCTTTGTGTAAATTTTGTGTAAATAGTGTTGTTGTTGTTGTTGTTGTTTTACTACACTAAGATTTACTGATAAATTTCCCTTTGAGTGTAAGTTTCTCTTATTCATCCCAAAACTTCAATGATAAGTAGAAGAAAAATTCATTGGGCTCAGGAGGCTACATGTAGTCATACAATATACATGTACATGTGTTTAGATGATAGACTACATAAAGGGTATACCAATAGAACAACGTGTTCCGAACGATGACGACATTTGGCGAACAGAAGTTGAGAGAGTTTGACAGAGTTATTAGAAAACCATAAACAAATCACGAAATACCCTTTTAAACTGGAGCAATAAAATAAGCTAACCTTAACTTCCGGAAGGTCGGCGAGGAGAGGGGTCGTCCAATGTCAAGTTAGGTTTTTTCCCCCTTCATATGTAGTTATCGGTATGCCAGCTATCTATGGAACTTGGTGTGACATTGAACGAGAATCGAATTGGATCTAATTATTGGGTAAGTCGTGCAGCAGCGACAAAAATTGATACACAGCGATTGAAATCGTGATTGGCTCGAGAAGAAGAATGCATAAAGTATGTGTTTGTACTCGATATTTTTTTTTTCTGTTAAAAGACAGAAAATTCCTCTTTGGAGGTTGACATCACGTTAAAAATTCTACAACAACTTGAACACATTTAATTTCCTTGGTCAAATTATAATGAATTAATTATGAATTAATTATGAACAACATACGAGTTAAAAGGGAGCATTATTACGAGATAAGTAACTTACAAAGAAGTTAAAATAGGCATGAGACATCAACTTAATTGGAACAAACACAATATGAATAGCCACGTATTTGTCAATATATGGAGATTATGTTGAGAGAAAAAATAATACAAACATTATGGCTGCAAAAATAATTAATGATGACCAAAGCAAACATTGAAAAACAAACAAGGACGATTGTTGAAAACAATGAATTTGACCTCTAAAAACAGTTTACTTGGTTTAGTTATACCAATGACAACAGTCGTTAAATGAATTGTTTACATTACAATAATTAATAGTCATTACATCCTCACAGACACTATCTGTGTATGAAGCAGCCAAAATATTAATGAGAAAATCATATTCACACAATTCACAGGGAAAATAACATTTATCATTTGATATTCGTTGAATTTGGTATTTCTCCATAATTTGATATAGATAATATATTTACGAAATCGGGTTTTTTTTTTTTGCACACCGGTAAAGTGAAGACGAAATACAAGAACTTGAATTATGAACTTATTTAATAAAAACAAACGAACAATTAACTTGACTTGAATATTTCAATTTGCGTTTGACAAAGTTTATTCGGCACAATGAAAAAAAAAATATTCACTTCCTTCGCCTAAATACATTTCCCTCTCTCATTTCAACAGATCATAGGAAAATACATTTATTTGGCAGGATATGCAACAAGAAGCTTATATTTGCAATGAAGTTCTTGTAGTGACATAATTATTAGACGGACGGACGGACAGACGGACTTGACAGACAGACGGACTGACAGACTCTCGAACAACAGGCCTCTTCGTGTCTCTTTCTACATGGATGTATTGCGCATTAGATACCATCTCATTAATTATCGCATGGATTTAACTCATTATAAGGGGCTCTAGATGCAGCTGGGAAACAATTCAGGATCATTTAAACTTATTCGAAAAATGTATTATAAAGATTTCATTCAAATGTAATTTTGAAGAGTTTCATTTCAAAAGAGACTAAATCCACTTTTGATAGACATTAAGTTATTGATATTAGACTGTTGTTCAGGTAGAAATCCATCCTCGAACAAAAGCATCAATTTCCATTTTAAACATGTTAAAAGCAACCCCAATTAAACGTACTTTGTAATTCTACTTTTCCGTAGATTTCTCTAGAGTTACACGAGAGCATTTTTTGTTTTAATGAAACTCTTCATATATTACATTCAACTTATAATCATATAACTTATAATTCCCAATTTTTTCACATCAGTAAACTAGAATTCTCCATTTTTCATGCAGTAAAATTGAATGGTTTTCTTAACAAGTCATGTAACATTATGATAGAGAAAGTTTATACGATATTCATTTGTAAAACATTGGTTGGAAGGAAATGGCAAAAAGAAACATTCATATTTCGTTTGATTGTAGTTCTAAACAGTCATTATCCTGCCTGTTATGCACAAAAATACTACGATAGGACAAGTCAAAGTCTTAATTAACAACTATCTAAAAGAGCACACCAATTTTCGATGAAAAAGGCGGAAAAATATTTCAACTTCACAATCAATAGGTCTCCACGATATCGAGTCCTAAAAACGACAGGGCCATCAAATGCCAGTTTCCTATCTCACTCAGAAACGGATAATGCCATAAGTAGGCTATGGTCACACCAGGTCCAACCAATCCCACACCGACTCAAAATAAATCGATCTAGCTAGGTGTGACCCCCCCCCCCCCAACTCAGGTAGTCGACCAAACTATATGCTCGTTCCCGATTTTCAGGAAATGGGGTATATTTATGGGGCTCATTCCGGGGGAAAATATCCCGAAAAATCATTGAAACAGGGGTGTTATACATATCTTTTTGAGGGGTAGTATTCAAATCTTTCTAGAACAATTCGGAAATAATAGGGTCCAGAATATAGTACAAAAACGTGTGATTTTGCCCACATATGAAAACGTTGGGGCTTCTTTCTAGGAAAACCATTTTCACGCACCGATTGTCAATGGAAGGAATGCCCGAAAAACGGGAGTTTTGTTGAATAT
Organism: Paracentrotus lividus; assembly: GCA_940671915.1. NCBI lineage: Eukaryota > Metazoa > Echinodermata > Echinoidea > Camarodonta > Echinidae > Paracentrotus > Paracentrotus lividus. Next base: position 46,680,941 of record CALNVZ010002974.1, read on the forward strand.
ACTGGAATTAAAAAAAATCGAGAAGATCATTACTTAGTTACACAGGTTTTATGAGGGTTAATGTATATAAAACAAGATAAACCTTGGGAAGAATATTTTTTTACCCCTAACCCTCGCGTTTTGAGCTTTAAAATCTCCCATTTTAGTCATTTTTGGGTCGTTTTTCTGTGTGAATGATATTTTGGTCAAACAGCAGTCACTAAAAGCTTTCTGTAAAATTCAGCAGCGCATCGATTTCCTAGTTACGCTGAGTGAAGTAAATATATTAATTTCTCTTTCCAATGATTTTAACTTCTTTGTGATTGGTCAATATTTTCCCCGCGTTTTTGATATCATAAAAAAAAATATCATGATAAAATACTTCGATCCTGACTGCACAGCTTGCACTCTCCTTTTACACGGTCTTTATTCAGGGCATTGTTATCGCGATATCGACGGTCAGACGTAGAGAGAGTCTATACCCAGTACACAACATTTCCCGTAAGATTCTTTCTGGTCGTTAGTGCACTGTAGTGGAACTGTGCGTGTTTGGTATAAAATAACACTGTCCTTTTTGATTGTTCACGTTTTCATATGCTTCCCCTTCAAAAGCCTGAAATACTAGAGTTGTTATTGTGATTCGGCTTCCTTCCAAAAGCATGTAATAGGGGGGGGGGGGGTAATTTTGACGCGACCTTCCTTCCAAAAACTTGCGATAGGCATGATAGGGGTATCTCAAAAATACGGAACGGGCATGTGTTTGGTTGGCCGCCTAAGTGGGCGGGGTGTGACCAGGGCATAAGGACATGAAGAGGAGAGATGATAGGAAAAAAGGCCTAAACACTCTTGCTTTCCATCAAATTTACTTCATATTGACATGATGTTATGCGCTAAGGTTGTCATGTGTGCGTGGAATTGACACGACTACACCAGTCGTTTGCTAGGTGGGATAACTAGTCAACCGCACACGAAAGTGCCCCAAAAATGTTCCGTAAAAAGTAGAAGCCTAGAAATTCATAATGTAGTGTAAAGCTTTATTCATAAATACGTTGTTGTTCCTATTCAAGCTAGATTTATTCACAATGTATAATCGCTCAAACATCGCAAACTTTCCAAATGTTCATAAATTTCATAAAGGCTAAGTATGTCACATGTCATCGTTTCCATTGTATTCATTCATAAATTTTTTAATTTATTAATTCATTTATTTCTCTTTTTATTGAATCATTATATCATTTATTTATTTTTTATATTCTATCTATTTTGGGGGTCACAATAATGAAGGTCCCCCTCCTTCATATTTTCAGATCGAGGAGAGGTTTGAAAGGTTATAGAGAGAGAGAGAGAGAGAGAGGGGGGGGGTTACCGCTCAAATAGGGGGTTTAGAACATTCCACGTATAACACATCTGAGGCTATCAGTCATCCAGACGATAGCTCATAGAGAATAGTGGTTGCCATGGTAATCTTAATAGTTGATTGATGACATCACTTCTCCAATGTTACACGCACTCTATCACAATAGAACCATTGTAAGCCACCATGTATTGTGCCAGGATATTTTTGAGCTGAAATGCATCTAAAGCACGGTATTCAACCCATTATTACAGTTCGTTAAAAAAAAAATCAATCGGTCAATAATCATCTAACCCTTAAAAATGCTGTAACCTCAGTCAACAAGGGTCAAAGTCATCAAGTGGTGCCGTGTAAAATATATTTGTAAATTCACAATTTCGATAGTTTGTGTGGCAGTTTCAAATTACAGATACCTGAACATGAGAAAATAGAATTGCATTACAAAATGTATTAACACTATTTTTATTCAAATGGAGTAAGTATTAAAAAAAAAAAAAAAAACCCGCGTTGAACTATTCAAACGTCGTTGAACGTTTCCTCTACATACATGTACATGACTTGAACGATATCATGCATGTACATTTTGCTTTGTCACCTCCCAATATTCAATCCATTGCATGATTTTTCTTTTAAAAAATCATTACATTTCAATTTAAGGGAAAATCATTAAACCGTCATTTTTTTTTTTTTTTTTTTCTGGCACAGGATCCATTTCCATTTCCTATTTTCCTACTGTTAAATATAATTGACTTTGAATTTGATGTACATGTACCCTATCCCATGATGTTGGTTCGTTTTAAAGTCAATAACCTGAAGCCATTGACCCAATGAATATAAAGATGCCAAAAATATATAATTTACGTTTAGTCCGGCTGAATTAAGGTATACCAATTCAATCATTAGCAAACTTTAACAACCATTCTGAATTACCATTTTGAGATCATTCATTCATAACTATCATTATCTCTATCTCTATCTACATGTACACCTGTACATCACGACTTTTCGATTGTATCTTATTTTTACAGCATTTCTATAGACTCCAATTTAATATAACAATGTTATCGGTGAGGCAAATAGACAATTTCTAAAAGTTATCTGATTTGAAAACCAGTAATAATTACCCAGCAGGTTTATCACTGAAATTGAGGATAGGGGCAATTCTAAAAAGGAAATCGGGTATTTGGAATTAAAAAGAGAATATAACTATTCTCTGCATGTTTCAAACTCGACTACATTTTAATTGTTAATTTCTATTTTAATTTGACAAGAAACACCAGATTTAACCGATGCTATAGCGTCAGTAAATGTTAATCTTAAGAGTTTCATTTATTGTTTAATAAATCAAAAGTATCTTATACTTTTATTTAACTTGTAAGTGTAGTATGATACTATAGAACAAATTCCTTACAAGAATTAGTAAATCACTTATAATGTAAACACAATTTTTAAGTTTTGGTGCAATTGGAGGGGATTGGTGAAAATATCCTTCTAATTTGTCCTGATTGTGTCAAAACGATCATCAGGAGTCTTCTCTGTTTGTGAATATGGATGAAGGAGATGCAAATATGCATGTATATGACATCATCTAAATGATTCATATAATGAAATATTTAAATGATTGTATTGTAGATTCAAAATACAAGCAGACACATGTATTTTAAAAAATGCGAAATAATATTGTGGATCATGATATATCCTGTTCTCGCACCAACGTCACATGGTGTACAAGGGAAATTTTGAAAAAGAAACCACAAAAGGAGACAAATGATTTAAAATGAATCACATGGAATAATTTGAAAAATAAAGTGATGAAAATGGAAATACATTTACGTAAAGGCAAAGATCCTGTTTTCGTAGTAGAATCCAGCCAATTTTGACCCGAATGTGTCAAGAGTGACATTTTGTTTGTGAATCTGAATGCTGTAAACAACTTCTAACACAACGACAGGTGGTAAATAAATACGTCTGACTTTGACATGGGCTGTTTTCCATGACAACACCTTTTGCAAGTAGAATTTTCGTTTTTCTTGCAGATAACATGTGCATTGTAAGTTTATATCTAACACTGAATAATTTTAGGTAAAATAACTTAACGTTTTCTTGGAGAGTAGATACCTAAATGTGTTTCATACTATGGAACTAGAATTTCAAGTAAATGAGATTCGGTTATTTGTTTGTAGGGGGGGGGGAGATATTTGATACATAATTATACTATACAATTATAAAGTACGTTGTGAATATACAACAAATAATGTAAAATACAATGTGATAATAAAATATAATTTACAACTTGACACAAGCTGTGTGATTATTTCGCCTTGGTTAATTGATGGTTAATTTCCTAAAAATTATTCACATGTTGCACTTGAAATGCATATATGTAGACTATTCCCTCTCATGCATTTACAACAAAAGTAGAAACAATTTGTTTGGTATTTACAGGTACAATGCTAAATTTCGATATTGAGGTCCTGCGTGGTTGTCTGAGAATATAATAACTTCCAAATAAGGATGCGAAAAGGCAAAGTTATGGTCAACATGAGATGGCAATTTTAGTTATTATGCAAAAGCAGTGGGCTGCTCTTATTTACATTCAAAGAATAATCTCTGAAACATGCCAATGGTAATTTGTTCATAATAGTTTCCTCAATAATTTCAACAAAAATTTTCATTTGTGAGTACAATTGTAACAAATGTAAGAATATCAAACTTAATATTTATCAATTCTATATCATGTATACAATACAAATCATTTTCGTTTCCGTGAAAAAAATATGTATCTATACTTTATATCTCCAAATGTTTGCAGGGTTTTATCAATATATTATGTACAATGTATTTGTCACTCTTGAACAATAGAAAGTGATTAAACGGAGATGTTGTCAATTGAGAAATATGATTAATTCTTTGAAGGAGTGTTTAGCAAGCCTAGTACTACATAGGGATCTCCAACACAAGTGGAGGAAGAATGATAATAACCAAGTTTTATCATAACGTGGAATTTGGTTTGTGTGTAAAGTGAATTGCAATTGTTTTTAGTCACGCACAGGCACTATACAAATCGTACCGAAATCTTGTTTGATGGTCAAAAAAAAAAAAAAAACCAAAACAAACTAAAGATTATGAAATGGAAAATGAAAGTTGCAGAATTTTGACAAAATAGAATAGATTATTAACTTACCAGGTAAACTCATAATTGTATCGGCCTGACTCACAGCTTGTACTTCATTCCTTGTGTAGTTGAACACTGTACCAGACATAACCCGTCCAATCCCTGCTGAATCAGGGGAGTTGTATATAGCATTCATCGGTAAACCTCCGGGTCTCTGTTCGTCCTCATGAGGGTGTCCCGACTCCTCGTCAATATTCAAAGTACGGTATAACTCCATCATAAATTGGGGCGCAGAATGGTTTTGGCCACCCCGAAGGGATGGGGGCCTAGGCCGGTGTTGAAGGCCTAAAATGTTTAAGATTTCTTGCTGGATTTCGTTTCTCTCCCAATTACTCATATGGGGTGAAGGGTTGTAATCAGCTGCCCGTCGCTCCCGGGCTAAACCTAGTTGGTCTTCGTCTCCTGAGTAGAACACATCCCAACTCAGTCCAGGTCCAAAAAGGAGACTTAGGACCAGTACGTACTTCGTCATTGTGTTTAAATCCAAGTAAGTTTTCCTGGAGTAATCCATAGTTATCCTTGGAGAGAAAATAAGCATATTCCTGCTTTTAGAGAAGGTAAAAGTTACAAAAGTTGCAGAGCGCGATCACACGCACCCTTTCGTGTTTGCGTTTTGGACGAACTATTCTCCGAACTTGGCTTTCTCTTGCGTTGGCTCCCGACGAATTAATAGGGGGTAGTAGATTAGTTGTGTTGTCGGGTTGACTCGCGCAAAATCGCTGGGGCTAAACTCCTCTAAAACCCCAACCTATCAGAAACCTTTCAAAGGATTCACCCCTTTTCTTACAGCACTTGTCACTCTTCCTTTATCTCCTCCTTTCTGCTTGATTACACTAGCTTGTTTTCTACCAAAATTACTCCTATGCACTCGGGAGTGACAAAAAGCGAAAGCCACACTGGATTGGCTGAACTATTCCTTTCTACGAAGTGTTGCTGCCTCTATACTGGCACAACACACTATTCCCCTATTCAACCCTCAAAATATTCTCTCTTCTGTATCACTATCAAAAGAAAGGTTCGACTTGAATAGAATGACCTGAAAAGGCTTGCGGATTTAGTCGGGTTCGGTAGTTTATCTAACAACTTCTTATGAAGCCATAGCAAGGTGAATTCCCGTGTCGCCTTTTCACAGCACTGGTAATTCCTCTCTTTATAATATACCTCTTCTTATAATACCCTTCATGAGATTTTGACTTCTTCGTAAAGTCCTCTAGAGGTGGGAATGGATGCTGGTACCGTAGGCATATGGGCACGCCAACTTGTTTTTGTTTTCCCTTACATCTTTCCAAAGTTTCTTTTCAAAGTAATAGTTCCGTGACGAAACTTACCACAAATCATCGCATTCTTTCTTGTTTGAAATACCAAATGCCTTTTGTCACAGACTGTGCTTGCATTATGTATACCGGAAGATATTTCAATATGCTCAACATGTTTAAAGGAACACAGAATTGTCAACGCAGACATAAGAAAGTGAACCGAAATTTCATTGTGAATTTCAATTTAATGCAGCCCCTTGTCATGCTTGTAACCACCCCCCCCCCCCAAAAAAAAGGATAAATAATAATAATGATAGTAAAAATAATAAATAAATAAGTAAATGAATAAACACTGAATTTACATAATAATGATATCATTAACATGATTAACATAACATGGAAATTCCGTTTTCTCAAAAACGCGTAGGCGCATTGCATGGATGTATGAATATGATATTTATATAATTTACTTAATTGAAACTATTATAATCAAAACTATGTGTTAAAAAAAAAAACATTTTAAAAATCTACGAACAAGAACACTCATTCAAGACCGTGGATTGCTGAAAAATTATGGTTAAAAATAATTGTTTCAAAGATATATTTCGTTGTTCGGTTATTGTTAATGGGATACATAAATCATTGTGACCTGCTGATGCTTATGAAATATAATGAATAACAGAAAACTGAACTATTTTTTTTTTTATTTTTATAAATCACCATTTATTTCTCAATAATGGGAGTACATAAAACCCAGGTTACGTGTTTATTCAACAACGTACAGGTCTGATCACCGACTACTCGTACCTCTAGCATGCAACGCGTATACTATTGGTAATGGTAAGTAAGCGAGTTCATGATAGAGGAACCCCCACCCTCCACACACACACACACACACACACACACACACCACACACACACACACACACACACACACCACACACACACACACACACAAAGGAATAAACGCATGCATGCAGATTTCATGATATGATTGAGCAATTTCAATACTATTATGGTGCCAATTATGCATAATAATAATATTATATAAAAGAATTTAGCGATAAGGTTTAAGCAAATAAATGCGATTTATAGATGCATTTAGATCCCTCCTTCATTAGTGTAATAAATTGTGAGAATAAGGCCACCCCCCCCCCCAACCAAAAACAACTGTATGGACCAACAACAAAATTGTGTGTGACAGACAGAAATAAGAGTCAATTATAATTGTCGAAACCCTTTTTTGACGATGCTGAAAATCATCAAACGTGAGTAGTGGCAATGTCAAACTTTCATTCTTTCATCGATCCTTCTTTTCTCTTTCTCTCTCTTTCACTTTCATTTTTTCATGTGTATAATGGTCCGGAAGGACAGGACTCTTCTACTTTCATTGTTTCTGTTAGTCCGTACTTGCCTCATAAATGAATCCCTTATTGTATTGGAGTATCAAAAAAGTAGTTACAATTAGTGGCGGATCCAGATATTAAAATATAGGAGGAGGCCGCTGAAAATGACAGATTTCAACATTGTACATCATTGAGTGGTTTTCAAACTTTATGGGTGATCGTCTCTC
>CALNVZ010002974.1:46691283-46705836 GCA_940671915.1 Paracentrotus lividus
TATCACGCATGTAGGTAATAAACATAACCTTGCCACGTTCTTATCACGTTATATTCACCTAAATTACCCATATCGCTGACTTTATTTACAAATTTTTCTTAGTTTCGGAGCAAGCTCATGACATTGCAATGTCAAAACATCGTCAATAAACTTTCTTGTATTAAGCATTACAATGTAGGCCTATGGTTAAAAAAAAAATTATGACGGCTTTAAGTAAAATTGTAATGCTGCTGTCAGCGACAGGCCCAGGATTGTAACATAGGGTTGGGGTGAGCAGCCCGAAATGTGAAAAATAGGGGAGACGGAATAGGGAAGGGTTCAAGATGAGCCAAAACTAGTCGCAGAGACGTCTTCTGAGTCTTCGCGATTTCCCATGAGTCGTGGATAAATCGAATATGTACACATAATATCTATGAGACGTTTCTGAATAGAGTCTTGGAGACGTCTCCGCGAAGTGAGATACCACTTTCTCTCTACATGTTTTTATACCATCAATCTCTTTACACTGGGTCTGAATTTCTAAAACACTCCCGGCATCTGACTAATTTCACACTACAAGGCTTGTTACTATGCCGATGATAGTCGGGATTTCGCAAGGAATTCGACAAATTCTATCGGCTCTCATCGGACAAACAAAGGCGGGAAAAACGAATGAAAAAAGAGGAGTTTCTGGATCAATCTCAACCACCAATCTTTCAACATCGGCTACCATTCCAGCTACTCGTTCGTCGGGTTTACCCCCAGCGAGCCAGCAAAATATAGGGCACTGGCTCCCCCAAATAAATTTTATTTAGCATATATAGGTTTCCGACATCCATTTCATATGTTCATATTGATTACATTTTACAACGACAGGGGTACCCTTGCACATTATAGGCTATATTATTACCGCTGCTATATTAACCCCCCCCCCCCTCCCCTCCCTCCGAAGTCTCGATCTTTCGGGAAGGTAGAGTCGTGGTCGAAAAGAAGTTCCGATTTCGCTGTAAATCTGTCTGATTTGAAGTGCCCTTAAACTTGAAAAGAAATTGGCGTGTTATGATATCATATATAGGAGATATTTTCATCAGTTGCTACGACGATTCATTTCTTGACAAAGGTAATATGTTAACCATTGCTCGGAAAGAATTGTTGTCTATCAAATTTTAAAAAAAGGGAAATCAATGCATTCAAACTCCTGTATAAACATGATAATAATAAGTAGGGCCTACTGTGCAGCGCATAGCAATAACATTGACAATAAATTATTATCAATCTATTTAGATTAATCTATTTGTCTATATATTGTTTTGTACAGTCGAAAAAGTACATTTCTAATGAGTTATAGGAAACCTTTTTTAGGTGATTTTCTCACGACTTCATAAATACTTTTCTCGATTATAGCATCACCCTTCCGTCAAACGGCCACAAGAAATAAAACATCAGGATTTACCAGTTTCTTTTTGTCTTATGAGGGCTACTACCTGTCAATAACCGTCAAGAAGATTATTGTTCCTCTCTTTTTCTTTTCATTTAACCTGTCTGTGATGGTTCAAACAAGTCATCAACAAAAAGGTTCAAGTCTGATTTTGAGCCCGAGCTGGGTGGCTGAGTCATACGGTACGGTGGAAGGGTTCCTCACGGGGAGTTCCCGCTGGGATACAGAAGGTGCACAGGCTTCGTTTAGCTAGGCATACCCGGTTGGCCTCATTTTGAGGAAAAGAGCAAGACATGGGAGCCCGAACTCTACATAATAATTAAATGAGATTGTCATTATTTATTGTTTTCTTGTGATATAAAATGAAATCGTTTTAGCAAGCCTTTATCCCATGCTGAGTGATCGACATGTGACGAATTTTCACTTTCACGGAGATCTCCAAGTGTCTGCGTAATGATGACGTCACTCATTTTATGTATTCTCGATTTTACGGCGAATGTTGACAACTTTGGAAAAGAGACAAACAAATGAAGATGATGCAGGTTCGAATCCCTCATTTAACAACATCATTTATTTGCTAATCAAGTTAAATAATCAACATTTTTGTTGAAGAAAAAAAAATGACCATGATGACAGCGAGAATTTGGCGTAACCTGGAAAAGCCTTCTTCAATATGTAGACTTACATAACAGTTATTTCTATTATTTTATTTAATGTCAACAGAAAACAATAAACGGAATCTTGTTGATGAATATTAAATAATGAAGAAAAAGAGGACCGCGTCAATCTGTGGTGGAACACCATGAAGCACTGAGTAGGCAACCCGCCCCCCCCCCCCGGCCCCGCCGAAATTGAATGACTAGGGTTGTACAATGCCTATTTTTGTCCATCTTTCAGATTTTCTACTAAAAAAATTGGCAAATGTCATTTCATTTTCAGCTAACCGGATTTGAAAATAGAGGGGATGGCGCTGCCCGAAAAAAAAAAAATTAAATTAAAAAAATAGGGGCAGCCGAAATTGCCTAATAACAGCATGTACAATGATTGGTTGTTGCAAAAAAGAAAAAAAAGAAGGCACGCCTGTTGCACCCGCCGGATACGCCAACTGTATTAGCCCTTGACACGAAGTAATAAGATTGTTTGTTTTTTCTGTGTGTGTCGTTGAAATGTTTACACATGAACCTGAAGTGGTTTTATTAATATATAAAGGCACACGAATGGATAGGACGGACATATCTCCTCATCGTTCCATTTCCCTATTACTGTCACCCATCTGTTCGTCAACTCGAGGAGTAACGCGCCCGAATTTGACGTGACACCGGAAATTTTTCACCATACTTCGTCATCAGTGGTCGGCCGTCCCCTAGTCTCACTCTCCAAACTACAAACGATTCAAATCCCTACTAAGAGAAACAAATTAAATGTTTACAAGACCCATTAATTGTTTACCAAACCCCTACATAGTTGAATTTCTTCGTTTGGTAATATAGGTTGTATTCGTGACTGTCATTTTTTCTGATGAAGGCTGAACTTCAAGTAAATCATCCAACACACATGCATGCAGGTCTTATAATAACCAGGCTGTTTACAAATCAAAATTACTAACATATTTAAGGGAAAGAAAATCATTTGGGTCTATGATGATAATTATTAAATGCAAAGGTTTACCTGATTTTCATCCTGTGTTTGCTATTTCATTCATGTTTTGGCTATATTCTATTTCATCCTTGTTGTAGGCTATACTCTATTAGGCTTCATCCCTGCTTTTGGCAACTGATAGCAGACGTTTGTCACTTACATCGTAAACATTCTCATCTGTTCTCTATTAGATTTAAGGCCATTACGTCATTAGGGCTAGATTTCACTCGCGTGTATGATCTAATCTGAGATGTAATGTTTGGTTCAAAAATTCTCCTAACTCCATGGTTCAACGATCTGCAAACTACGACCAGGTTCACTATCATTTGGCGTCAGCACCCAAAATAAATTACAAATAAATACATTTAAAAAAAAAAAAAAAAATCCAACATGCTTTAATCTATGATTTTATTTATTTTTTTTTTTTCGTCTCCGCGATGAAAAAAAAATAAAATATCGGAGACGTCTCCGCGAAGTGAGATACTACCTTAATGGCAGTATCTCACTTGTATGAGGCGGATTTGAGACGGTTTTGAGACTAGTCGCTGAGACGTCTCAGATATTTCTACTGAGTCTACGCGACGTCTCATGAGTCATGGGAAAATCGAAAATGTTTAAATCTCCGAGACGGAAAAATATAGGAGTCGTCTCTGGTAATAATTATAATAATAATAATAATAATGATACTTATTAGGCGCTAAATCCACTTGATATCAAGTGCTCTAAGCGCACATGTGCAAAAAGAGAAGAAATAACATAAGAAATGTGAATATTTGAACAAGCACAATATCATAGATAACATAGAAGTGACCAGTAGGCCTACTGGAGGTGACAGTACGTACGAAAAAATATATATAAAATGAACTTTAACAAATGAGAATATACCTATTCTAATCATAAGCTGAATTAAACAGATACGTCTTAAGATTGGATATGGTGGTATCTCATTTGCCGTGAGACGGTTTTGAGACTAGTTTGAGACGGGTTTAAGGCGGGTTTGATACTAGTTGCGGAGATGTCTCGGAGACGTCTCCGCGGCGTATCAGAGACGTCTCCTGACTCTCCGCGACGTACTAAAAACACTACCGAATTTGAGATTTTCCCCTTCTTCTTCATGTTTTTTTTTCAATCGGAAACAAAGAATTTCTAAATTCCGTACAATTTCCCTTGTTCTGAAGTGTGAATGTTGTGACTCTTTCCAGATGGTTGCTACCAAGTCATTCGAAAAATGATATCTTTTTCTTCATACCACGATTTCCGATCCTTGTCACAAAGAATCACTTCAACTTGTCTCTGATTGAGCCCTTTCCTCTTTTCACCCGCCAATTATTTTAATATTTCCATGTTTTCCTAATTGCTCCAGTCACAACGAAGATTACGACTCCAAAGCGACCGCCACGGCGAGCTTTCTTGCCATACGTAATAATGTAATACTTTGCTCCGTTTGGTATCAGTGTGCAGTCAGGTTACACTGGTGTCACTGAGGAGTAAATATTCTGCTAAATAGAATGATCGCGTGCTACATATTAACAAAATGGCCGCGATGAGGGTATTATGACGGGTCACGTGACTTCCGGTGCATCACTCCATAGCTTGGACAATGCCAAAAGGTGATGGTGATTCAGACATAATGAACATTTTATGAGTTTCCATTCGTTTCTTGTAATTCATTCATCTTAAAGATTCTTCATGTAGTAATAAAAACAATGCCTAACCCAGAGGTGGATCCAGGTTTTGACAATATTGGGGAGGTGGGATGGGGGATTGAGAGGCGCCGCCAAAATTTTTCTGAATTTAATATATATACAGTCATTGGGTGTTTTTGTTTTTGTTTTTTCTATCATAAGGGGCGCGTCCCCTGTGCCCTCGCCTGGATCTGCCAATGCCTAACCATGTCTGCATGAAGCGATTTTTGCATTTTTTATTTTTTTTTTTTTTTTTATTATTATTTTTTATTGAACATTCATATTCGAGAAATGGAAACAAATATTCCAATCCCTTCATTATCACGTGGAATTTGTATTCTATTTTTCTGCATATCATTTTTTGATAATTTTGATGACTGCAATTATTGTGTGGAAGTGGTCGATTAACACGCACTACTTGCCTCAAACCAATGCGAGGCAGTGATGTAAATCAAGCCCGATGTGTCGGGGACACACCCAACCAGTCGATCGCTCAAAACAGCTGTCCACAGACGAACTGCAAAGCCCCCTTTTCTCTCCTGGACCGACAAGATTCTTGTTATTCCCTTTTCTTTTTGTGTGTAACTTTGTGTTTCTCTCTTTTTTGTTTTTTTGTTGTTGATATGTCAGTTAATAGATTGTTGTTAAAATTGCTCTTTTAATGATACATATTTTTGATTTTCTTTGACTTGTTTTCAAAATAGTATCCTTCTCTACCTGTACCATGCCCCAACTAAAACATGAACCCAATATTAAAAAACATTCATTTTAATTAAGTGGTTTTATATGTATGCTACGAGCATGATTAGGTACGATTATATTTGATTAATTCATAACCCAGTTTGGGCTCAGGGAATGCACATAATTTTTTTTTTTTTTTTTTTTTTTATGCTTTCTTATTCCTGCTTTTTGGACACAGAGTGCGAGGAAAAATGTTCAACCAATTTGATAAATAAATGTGACACAAGAAATCGATTTTGTGAAGTCCCATCGTGAACTGTTCAACCCAACCTTCCTGATATAATGTGTCTCATTATTATGTTATATGCATTCATTTCGAGTGCGTGGGAAGTACAGAAGAGGATTCACCCTTCAAGATAATTAGTAATTTGGCATAATTGAGGCATTTCCGACTTTTCGTTACAGTTGAACTATTCTAAACCGTGCATTTTCGAATAGTAATCAAATCAACACATTAGTGCATTCGGTATCTTTTGACCGGGGTCATATTTAATAAATCTCAAAATAAAAAATAAAGAGATCGAGAGAGGGATGTGACAGCCACCAGGCATAATTTTTTTGTTTTTGTTTTGTTTTTGTTTTTAAATTGAGATGGCAGACTTCAGAGGACAATTACCCCGGACAACTTTACCCCCAGAAATAGGGTTACAGGGTTAGGTCGTGGTAGACTTTTAGTGGGGGTAGTTGTTCGGAAGTAATTATCCAGGAGGTAGTAGTCGTCCTAGAACCGACTAAGACATGGTAGGTGGGAGGTGGACTCGGAATTGAAGCACATAAGAAAACGATATTCGATCACTCGTATTTTAGCAACCTAACACAAGTCCGATCGCCGCCCCCAAGCCCATATAAAAAAAAAAAGAAAAAATGCCCCGCGAGGATGGGAAGCGAGAGACAGGCTACGCCACTGGTATACTAACGGAAATATCACACCACTGACTCAACATCGATGCAATTCTAAGACCTCCCGGTAAGCATTTAGAATAACAATGTTGAATGTAAAAGAGATATCAGAGGGACTATTGTTAAAAGTCGAAAGTGTTGAAGGCTGCCTATTAGTAGTCCTCTGAGAAGAGTTACCTCATCCTCTCTCTCTCTCTCTCTCTCACTCTATGGGTGGGAGTTCTTTTGTTGTCAGGGGATTCAGAAGTCAAAGACCGTAATTCAACTCTTTAAAACCACATTTTATTACCAAGGCAAACCAACTCATTGTATTGTATCATCTGAAAAGGCTTGCTATTCTCGGCAAATCCGGGTTGAGTGAGAGGCAGTGGAAGGGTATGAGGGAAAATATTTAAACAAACGTTCCCTCTTTTTAAGCGCCCCATTAGGGCTATTTTTTTCGGTGTGTGTGTGTGTGTGTGTGTTTGGCTTTTGCGCCCCTGCTGGTCGACCCATCTAGTCACAGCCTCACATAGCCAACCGGACATGTACTGGTTTAGCGTTATAATACATTCCCGCAGTCTTAGTCAGTTCTTAAATCACGTTTACTGGCAAACCGCTCGAGTTGATAAAGCATATCATACTACCCACGGTTTGTAAAGAGCATCTTTCTTCTTAAAATCTTACCCAATAGAAGGCTGAATCTATCCTCATTATTGTCAATACAACCCATTATAACAGGGTTGTTCCCCTATTAATGGTCAGATAATACACTACAGGGGTCCAATTTAGGGGGATTGGAGGTATAAAATTGTGGTTATATTACAGCTAGTGACGTAGGTGGGACTTGGTCTTTCCCAGTGTTATAAAATTAGCATATTGAAATAGTTACAAATGAAAAACAAAAAAAAAAAAAACTGACATCCGAATAAATGGACATTCTTAATGCTTTCAGAGACACTGAGCGACAGAGAAAGAAGAGAGAGAGGGAGAGAGAGAGAGAGAGAGGAGAGAGGGGGGGGTGGCGGCGAAAATGCATTATCTGAAGAAGACGAGTACAGAAAAAGAGATTCACTTTCACTGAAGAGCAAAAGACAGGAGTATCGAATCAGAAAATTAATCAGGTAAAATTAAAAAGAGGATGGGTGAGAACAGGGTCCAATGAGTTGTTTTGTTGCTAAGTCCCCGAGTATCCTTATAGCTCTGAAGAGGGGTTACCAGTGCCGTGTAACATAAACTTCAACAAACTGTGTACTACAGAGATACAGTCGATCATATGATTAATGATACATCTTATCATGTTATATCTCTTCGATTTACTTGTACGGGGTAGGTTACCATGCTGGATTTTTTATTTCCTAAAATGGCTGCAGGTAAATTACATGTATGCATTTTTACATATCACAAACCACACATCAAAATAACAAAGGATCACAAGTAAGGTTTCATTGATCTATTTTCTACAGAAATTTATTTCTTTTACCTTTTCAAGGTACACTATAACAAAAACATCTACTTTAAAATATCACATAGTATGAATATAGTTCTTATTCAGTCAAATACAACAAAAAGGGATTTGTCCATCATGTACAAAAACAAAGATTCCATCTTTATTACAAAATAACGCATGCCCAGAGAGCATCCACACAACAAAGGTTATACTTGAATGTATACGAAAGCTCTGCTTTTACTTACACAGCATGTCTGTTTATTTCTTTTTCGTTAAGAAGTGTATCAATCAGATATATTTATTTGGGTATGGGGGTTGTTCTCCAACATCACCTTAAAATAAGATGCGACTTAGTTTTTAAGTGGGGTCCTGTTAGAAATGACTTGCAGGTGACGGCAAATTCATCGACAATTTTTTCATTGATTCTTTATTCATCGACAAGACACAACACAAGAGTTTTGATCATCTTAACTCAAGGCTTATAAAAGAACTATGTACTAAGTGATTAGGAACAGGATATAACCGGAAGAGCAGCTTTGTTCACTGCTAAATACAAGCACTACCATAAGGTTTCATTCAACAAGCTTTGGAAGGCTAATTGTTGCTCAAAGATGCTGTGTAGGTGGCAAATACAGCATAGGGATTCAAATATAATATAAAATCTTGGGAATTAAGATTTTTAACTCCAAACAATTAGTGTTACACTTCAGTGGAAAAGAAACATATTTAGAAGGAAAACTTTCAATTTACTATTATAAAGAAAATTGATGACTGGAGACCTGAGCAAAATGCAGGTTCAAACATCTTTTAATACTTTTTTTAGAAATTTGTAATTAGTCCAATGAACAAAAGCTAATCAAAGGCTACAAACATGCAGTAGAGTTAATAGATTCTGATAAATATATTCCTCTTAAGTTACTGCTCAAATTACTTGGGTTGCGTTTCACCAAATCCTAACAAATACAAGTTCATCAACATCCCACTGGAAAGCATGTTTATTTCATAACTAACACATCAATATGACGTTTGCATTTAGGGTTGTAGTCTCTGATTATTGACAGCAATTTGATTTGGGTCTGTTGTTGGTCTGTTGTCAATGTTACAGAGTGACTTCGAAATGGCATCTCACGTTGTGATGAAGGGCAAAGATATTTTTCAGTCATTCTGGCATTCATTAAGCCGTTCAAGAGTACTTATGGTTATATCTGGCACTACGTTTTTTTTTGTTTTTTTTGTTGTTGCAAAGACAGAGTAAATTTTTTGTAACTCATGTAGCAAATTATGTATGGCTGAATGTCTTTTTTTTTTAAAGTCTAATAAAAGCCAAATAGAGTTGTTGTTGTTGTTGTTTTTATATTTTACGGCGCTTTCATTCATTATATGAATATTTACGCCCTACCTGCTCTACCATGTTATGTGTATGAGACACTGCTATTAAGCTGGACAAGTACATTAATAACATGTTTTACATACATTTAACTTTCAAGATTATTGCATAAATTACAACTCATTGCTACTTGTTAAAATTAAACTTGAAAATTTGTCTGGTACAAATAAAAACAAACAAACATGTTTCTTGCTAACAGACAATAAATAAAGTTTGTAAAAATTATTTGAAGATGTGCATGTTCAAAATAAGGTATAAAATCTGTAACAAATAATCATGATTAATTGTAGACTCTCATTCAGCTGATTACAAAATATTATCAAAATACCTCTTAATTTTGAAGAGAATCTGAATATAGGTACATACAGGTACATGTATCTCCAGATAGGCATACATTCTGTATTTCACTTCAGACAAATCCTAAAAGGTCATATTCCTTTTTCATATGTACCTTAATTAGCTTTGCATCATATTTTACCTACCAGGTCGGCTAAGCTGTATATTAATAAATAAAAATTAAACTAATCAAAGGATTGACTGCATCAGATTGTTTGGCATCACATTTACACAAAATTTCAGTTCAAGTTACGGTTAGAATTTCCATCTGCACATCATTTCTACAACAACAGCACACGGTTCAACCAGATTGTTAATAAGGTTCAGGAAAGTTTGAAAGGCAATGGTCTCCTTTTGCTAAGGCCAAAAAAAAAAAATTGTTTGGTTGTCCTCGACCGACCGACCCTCTGAAAACGGCCCGACCCGACCAACCTCTTTTTTTTTTTTTTTTCACCCAAACGCCGAAAATACACAGCTCATATTCATTTGTATATATTTTTCATAAAACAGTATTATAACATGTGTTATTTTTCCATGCAGTCCCATTTTACATAACTCAATAAAACGTAAAAGTGATCTCAAAAATTGAAGTCATTCGTTTCTTTGTTTTTCTTTGTTTTTCAATGGGAGGGAAAAAAAAAAAAAAAAAAACCCGACCGACCGACCCGATTTTTGAAAAAAGGCATTCATTGGACAACCAAACAATTTTTTTCTTTTGGCCTAATGGGCAACATATTCAGTTTGCTGTGTAAAATGTACGCTCAACTCCCGTTATAAAAAGGTGCTTGGGACCAAACCAACTACTGTATTCGCTGTTATTTTTGCACGATTAATTTTTTCGCGCTGAGCGGCCTCAAAGAATGTTCACAGGTTCATGAATTCATGCTGCATGTTAGTAAGCACGCAATTGAACACACCCAATACATACATAAAAAAAACGTGCTCATATATTTGCGGGTTTTTAAATTCGCGTCTGCCGATCTTTGCGCGAAATCCACGAATATTTCAACGATTACAGTATCTCGTTGTATGTACTGAACAAACAAGCACAAGGAAACATGTGCATATACATGTTAAAAATTGGTACCAGAGAATCACCTTGTTATAATGAAATCTTGGATCCTAGCTCATAATAACGGGAGTTGTCCATATGTTGAAACGAGTAAAAAACTTATATCAGTTCCAAAATTCTTCGGGCACATACCAATACTAGTATGTGAGCGGAATGTTGAAGACAGGAAAATGGATGAGAAGAGGATGAGAAGCTCAGGACTGGGCTATTACAGAAGTTTAGAGAGAGTCTGGCCTACTCGGTTAAAGCTTGGTAACAACATGGCACGTATCGCTTTGTTAGGCAAGCACTATACACAAGAAAATGTGCCATGATGTTGCTCAAGTGAGCCAGACTCTGTCTATACTTGTGTTTACAGCACTACATGTAGGTGCTCGGTTAGTCCCACTTTAAAGGATATAAGTTAAGCTTCTTCTTGCACTCAGCGCATGACATTGTGTTCTTGATGGATCTTATATTACATGTTGTGTGTTGAAGATTTGAGTTGAGCATCTTGGAGGAAGAAGGAGATATCTCCACCTAGATTTGATCTGCAGCAATGAGGTCACTGTGTTCAGAATCTTACAACATATCCAGCTGAAAATGAAAGAGAACACAAAGGACATTGTAGATAATGACAAATTCATATTTCAGAGAATTATCCCTTTACAGAGCTGCCCAGTTTCACCACAAGCATTGTAAATGCTCAAAATCAGCATTTTGATGAGGAAATCCATTTTTTTTAAAATGAAAACAATAGAACAAAACAAAAACTGATGTCAAATTTAATATTCTGTTTGAAACCTTCAGTATTATTCTCAATTTTTAAAATGAAATACTGCAAATCAATACTACTTGGCAGCTCTGTGTTAAGGTTTCATTCATTATAGGTGCCTCTTTATCTGTGGGTATGTCGTATGGGTTTATACCCACTTGGTCTAACAGCAGATGGTCCAATTACCTATGATTGCCTAATGCTACATGGGCTAAACCCATTGGACCGAATTCACAAAGGAGGATTCTGCAAAACCCACGGATCTGTGGATCCGGGGGTTTTTGAATCCCTGGATCCACGGAAACACCAGTTTATGATTCACCAACAGTTGACCCAAAATATGACGTATTATGACGCTGTGGATCTGTGGATTCACTCGTGTCCACCTTTGAGAATATCAAATTGAAAATCCTAGGTTCAACTTTAGGTTAAACCCAGGGTTGAAACCATGGATTTTGCAGAATCCACCTTTGTGAATTCGGGCCATTTGGTCTACTAATAACAATTTGGTCTAATATCCCATTGACCTAATACAAACTTGGTCTAATTCTCACTTAGTCAATTGACCACTTGGTCTAATTGCCAATTCCTCTAATAGCATTATCCTCTTATGGTCTACTACCAGTTTGTTTATACAGGAATTGATCAAGAGGTGTTAGACCAAGTGGCTATTAGACGGAATGGACATTAGACAAGAATCGTATTAGGCGAAGTGGGAATCAGACCCACTGCATGCTGAAAATTTTGTTGATTTACCATACAAGTTCAGCTCCATATTTCATCAACAATGTTTGTTTACAGACCCACTGCATGCTGAAAATTTTGTTGATTTACCATACAATTTCAGCTCCATATTTCATCAACAATGTTTGTTTACAGACCCACTGCATGCTGAAAATTTTGTTGATTTACCATACAAGTTCAGCTCCATATTTCATCAACAATGTTTGTTTACAATTTTTGTCACTGTGATGTAGTCTTAACTTTATTAGGGGTAATACTCCATTTGGTGTACTACCATTCGTAGTAGTATAAAAGTTAAATAAAAGAAAAATGTTGCTATGTCAGTGGAACCTCAAGTGGAGGAGTGTGTGTATACTGTCTTTAGGATATTGTGGACCTTTCTATTGACTTCAATAGTAGGCCCTGCTAGAGAATCTTGAAAGATAACAAATTGATATACTCTAACTCATTTAACTTCAAAGTTGACTACTAGTTAATTTGAATGTATTTTTCAGTAGCGGTTAGTGTTTTGTCATAATGGAATTATTCTTGGTTCTTAAAACAGAATTATGCCATGATGACTGTTATATAGGTTTGAGAAACTTGTTATTGTTAAATGAACATAATTAAAATCAATCTGCTGGTGTTTTGTAATTATTAAAAAGAATAATTTCACATTTTAGCAGCGAAAAGCATGTCACATTTCATAATTCAGAATGCTCATGAATATTCATAACCTCATTTGCATATAGAGCAAATTTCAGTAAAACTGCAAGATCCTTGCCAGGGGCCAAATAATTTAATGAAGTGTTTGATGGAATTCAAGATCACACTTATAAAATTATGTTATTTGGTGGCTACTGCATAGTTTATACAGAATTTCCTGACATAGCAACAAATATATACAAAAGCCGTTATTGCAAACGCAAGGGTTAAAAATGTCAGGATTATGTAAATTCTGAGAAACAAAAATGGTGCAGAAAGAGGGAAAATTATGGTTTACTTTTTTGAAGGAATTTATATCAAAAGTATATATTAATCCTTTAGCACCTAGAGACTGCGTGAAAGTGTCAGTTTACTCACTAGCGAAAAACAATCACGTTTTTCCAATAAGAATAGCTCTTAAAACATATTTTCTTGTGCAGAATCGGACAGCACACATCCAATGGGTAATTCACAAGAAGTATGGGCATGTTTCATCTCATATTTTTTATACAACCTTGACTAAAGCATGCTTAAAGGCCCCCGCACACCTTACGACCCGACTACCTCACGACTGACAGAGGTCAAAAATGACGTCACAGCTCTTGCTAGTCGTGAGTCGTAAGCTAGTCAGAGGCCAGTCGGAAGGCCAGTCGCAAGGATTCGACATGTTGAATCCTTCCGACTGGATCGCAAGGGATCGCAGGCTCAATCCAACTTCAAACCAATCAGAAAGCACTGTTTGTATGACGTCATACCGGCTAAGAAATCCGAGACCTTGTAGTTGCACTTCCGCTGACGGGACTGGCTGAAAAAGTAAGTAAATTTGTTTTTTCTGCAAATATGATTCATTTCAAGAACGAACCAAGCATTTTCAGTAGAGGGATAGATAGCAATCACTTTTGTTTGAAACGTATGATTTGTTTAACGCCCCGATTTTAATGGGGTTATTGTTGGTAATTAACGCCATATAAAACGCCACTAACACAGTTTTCCCAGCATCAGTCCCGTTCATAGAGTTCAGTACGGTAGATGTGCTAGGCTGAGATAGTAGGCCTATTAATAATCAAGTACGGGTTGTCGTTTGTCAATCTTGTTTGTATACTATTATGCACTCTCTTGATGTGGTAATAGACTTGCTGGCCATTTAGGTTATGCATTCCTAATCATAAGGCCTAGATTTAGACTAGCTTGTTACTATACTAACTGTAGGTCTAAGTTATTTTACTTCTAGGCTAAGAAGTAGAGACGTAAGATTAGAAATGGAGCGCTAATTTATTTATGAGTCGCCGACCGATGAATATTGATGACATGGTCGTTTTAACTTTTTTTGTCTTCAGGAGAGGGCCGGGGGAGGGGGGGGGGGACATAAAGAAGGTTAATAATAGAAGGACTGGGTCTAGGCCTGTAATCTGCAAACTATCTTATCGATTTAGATTTCGTGATGACTATAAAATTTGCTATTAATTAACTGTGTCTGAAGTCTGAGGCGTACTGTCATGCCAATAATTAATGAGTGTGAGATCTAACTTGATCTCTACTTAGAAATCTAGATCTAGATCTAACGAATAGATCTAGATCTAGACTACGGTACTGGTACTAGTAGTATTTAGATCAACACACATTTTGTTTCCTGCAAATTTGAAACAAATAGTTTCGGCGATAGATGCGTGCCACTTCTTCAGGTCTAGACCGAGGCTGCTTCTGTCCTCATCGGCGGCCCCTGGAAGGACAGAGCAGCCTCGGTCTAGATCTACTTCAGGTCTTGA
>CALNVZ010002974.1:46708039-46779159 GCA_940671915.1 Paracentrotus lividus
ATATTAAAATGAAACAAAAAACTAAAATGTATGAATCTAATCACTATGGAACATGTTATTAAATCATTACCAAAAAAACATACTTTTTGAGCAAATTGTTGGTATCTTGAGTGTGTAACTCGGTTGTTTGAAGATGAAAGGTGGTGAAAATTCAGATTTATACGTTTTAGATATGTTATCTTGCCAAAAGTACTAATATACAGAATGGCTGATATGTTTTTCTCTCTTTGATATTCATCTTTTTTTGACAGCCAGATTTGGAATGGATCACAAGTCATACAAGAAATTGATGGACTAGGACGGTCTAGCAGGAGCAGGCCTTGTCAGTGAGCAGACTGTCAGAGAGTTTCTCTCTCGTACGAGTACAATGCATCCACCGTTTTTTACAGTAGGCTAACACTGTATTGCATGTTGGTCTAGCATGACTGATCCACATCAAAGTTGAACCCTAGAACCAAGTAAAACTCAGGTAAGGTTTACATCCCCCCCCCAAAAAAAGTACAAATGTTCTACATAAACTGAATTCCATATAGTTAAATTAGAAGTAAAAGAATTGGATTCATCCATTTATATTAAGGCAACTGTAATACATGGTAGGTAGTAGCTCAAACACATCATTGATTTAAAGATCAGAAGATTATGATGATTATAGCAATATGCATAATATACATTGCCTGTAAATTTATGATATCAGATCTGTATGATTGAATACATATGATTTGCCGTTTCTTTCCATTCTTAAATAGACACATCCGTGTTTCCCCTTTATTATTAAGGTTAGAAAACATGCCAAAATTAATTCATGAGTACATTCTGATGTATGCAATGCTCATTAATATAGTTTTGGTTCTTCATAAGAGATAGAGAGAGAAAATGGCATTTGCATCACCATTTTCTTTTACCATTTTAACCTCCTGCAGATTTGACAACTTGGCTTTCATCATGGTCCACATAATTATTTCCCTTAAGAAAATTATATGTTGTAAACCATTATCGTGACATAGATATAAATATAAAAAACATGTACTCTAGGTTACTTTTTGAATGGTCATTTAAATCAAATTATAGTTATTATACAATGATATGAATTAAACAACCACTCAGTTACAATAAGTTCCTATAAAGCCTATAATGTTTGTGTATTGCTTTCAATTCTAGAGTGCAAACAATGTGGGCCTACTATACAGCAATCTGACATTGGAAACATCAGCCAACCTACAACTTTGAGATACAAGCAAATAAGGATCACAAGTTTGGTATCATGGATATTCACGGTCATTCTTCAATAACAGATACCTCTGCCTTGTTGCTACAAACTTCATTTTTCTGAGATGAATGGTGATCCCTTTTTGCAACTTGATTCCCTCTTACTCATGCTGTGAGTTCATAGGACACAGATAATATTTTTGTAACCACTAGCTTGAAATAGTTACTTTTGTAGATTTTTTTAAAGGGAGACCGAACTGGCAGCTATAAACAGCTAGTCTAAAAGTATACCTTTGGAGATAACTATTAACAAAACGATTGTGTGAAATAACCTACAATTTGATTTGTATAAAATGTTTTGTGGGAAAGTATGTGTTTTGTTACTTGCAACATAATTATCACGGTGAGAAATCATTGAGTAGTGAAAAGCGTGTTATCATTCAAATGGCTGAATTATAAGACTACACTTACTCAGGATGTTGCATTATGGGTTAGGAATCAGGGCAGAATCGAGTAGTTGAGGACTTGAGTTGGTGCTATCCAGGGCTGCTAGTTCGTACTGGCTTTAAATAAAAGTTACAATACTTTCCTTTTTCTATACGTAAAAAATCATACAATTATAAAAGAAAAGAAACAACCTACTCACAGCTCTCTTCCCAGTTATGTTAAAGTAAGTAAGTTACAAAAGTAAACAAAGTAGTGAAGGTCATTTTGTATAACTCATTTGTGGTCGGGATAATTCACCCGAGTATGCTATAACAAACTTATTTTCTTAAATAAATTCCCGGATTTTGTTGATCATAATTCATCATGTCATTATAATCAACTTTCATTAAATAATACTGTCCAATATACAGGGTTGGAAAAAGTTTGGAATATTTTTTATTCCAAGAATTATTTCTTGTCTTAAACATATCCCTCGTCATTTTAAGTTCTTCTTGAGGTTCAAATAAAAGATATGTGTCCCTTTTTAACTTTAAAAGCACAACATTAAAAATCAGGCTATCACACAGTGCAGAGGTCCACTTGGAATTCGGAAGCGTATATTTGCTGTTTTTGCAAATGTCTAACGAAAAAGTTAAATAATCAGTATACAGTTTAATTGCTATACCGAAGTTCCTCAAAAGTCCTCAAACTGCACGTAGCTTTTTCAAAATTCCACGTGAAGTACAGACATGTATAACAAGATGTTCAACCACAAATAGAGCCAATCTGACAACTCTGGTTCATTGGTCAGCCATTGTAACATGTTTAACAATTATAACGTAATCTTTGGTACAAGATGGAACAATAGACTTCATTCAACACAGTTAATCCGATTTGGATTGAATTATTAATCACAATTAGTAGAAACTAGCATTTAAAATCAGACATACTCATCGCCAAAAAAAATATTCCAAACTAATTCCACCCTGAATAAATATTTCCAATTAATGACTAAAGTGATGGACTAGAGTTTCAAGATAACAAATGGAAATAATTTTGTGATGCAATTTTTATTTATGTATTAAACAATAACCGAAATGAATTAATTGATTCCATGAAAAACGTAAGATAAGAGCTAGTAAGGAAACGGAGGAGTAAATAATGCGGGTGGTTTACCACTTGCGCCTCACCCGCATCTCCCATCCCTTAGTTAGAATCATGTGGAGGCTTTGGTCTCTTGGTTGCACGTTGTAGGTCACAATCGTATACCACAACTTATTGGGCGTTGGGGGTTTAAAAATGTTGACTTACTGCTACTTCTTTATTCTTGTAATCATTTCAAATTTTTTCCCCGAATATTCTAGAAACTTGTACTGCTCGTTAGTTCGTTCATATTTTCATATTGCACTCTTGTATGGGGCTATACTAAGTATCTAACGTAGGCAAGCTAACTTTATTACAAAAGAAAATAATACGAATTGTCGTCAATATTTCATTCAGAACTCATACCAACCCTATTTCATGACCTGAAACTTTGAGATCTTATCCATTACCAGCAATATGTTATTCATGTTTATGCACAAATGTATTCATCAGTAACTCCCTGGAACAATGTTGTAGTATATTGATTATAATTGCAATATTCATAATATATCCCACGAGATCTATGAGAGATATTCATATCCGCAGACACAGAACGATTGCTTTTCAGCAAAATATCCGGTTGCTGGTCCCAAACTCTAGAACGTTTTGTATAGAGCCACTAAAACATGCTCCTCAATCCACACGTGTACTCGCTCTATAAAAAATGTATCTATTGTACAATATAATCAGAAGCTATTTGTTGCAGTACTTATTGCATTTGTATTTGTCTATTCTCTCTTTCCTTTCCTTCCCTTTTATTTCACTTTCTGTCTATTTCTATTTTCTTTTTTTTTCTTTTCTTTTCATTTTTCTTAATTTCTTATCGTTATGAAATTATATTTCTGTAAATATGTATTGTCATGGCGTATTGATCAAGCCTCATGCTTATAGAGTTATCACCTCCATTCACATGATTTATTTTATAAGATCATTTGTATTATGTATTTTGAAAAGAAATAAATGTTACTTAAAATCAGGGTTCCCACAGAAATTTGGAAACACAATGCATGATTTTTCCATGACTTTTCCATGACTAAAGTGCTGCTTCCTTTCTGACACGTTATGATGGCATCACCTTCCTCACAGCCATCCAAGGGTTCCCACAGAAATTTGAAACAGAATTGCATGGCTTTCCATGATTTTCACAAATTTTCCAAATTCCCTGACTTTTCCCTGACTTTCCATGACCACAATTTTTCCAGGATTTTCAAGGATTTTCCAGGATTTTCCATGACTGTGGGAACCCTGTAAAATGTTGAAATTATGAAATTCAAGTTTTATAATCGGCAGTGTCAGGGTTGGATCCTGGATTTCATAAATGGTGAAGGGCATGGGGAGCCGTCCATTGTGTTCGCCGAAATGTTTTGAAGAAAAAGTTTTGTACTGGAAAGAAATGATGCCATTGTTGCTAACAATAATAAAACAAAAAGATAGGAAAAAAGTGGTACTTTTGTATGTGTGGGTGTGAGGAAGAGAATGAGGGAGAGAGAGAGAGAGAGAGTGAGAGAAAGAGGGTAAGATTGATTGATGGATTGATGAGACGTACCAATTTATCATGTTTGTTTGGGGTATCACTTAAAAGTTTGTGATGTGAGTGTGGCTGTGTGTTAAGAAAGCAGGAATGGTGGAAAGGTATAGCATGAAAGAGAAAGTTATCAGAAGTATTGTGGTTATATTTCCCAAATTAAAAAAGATCCCGAAGATAAGCATACCTGTATTTTATTTGAAAATATTAAAAAATGCACATGAGTCCCGCCCCCCCCCCCCACTCAGACGGTCAACTATACACGTATGCTCGTTCCCGATTTCTCCGGGAAAGGGGTATATTTTAGGGGCTCAGGTATGGGGAAAATCCCGGTTTCCCGACTTTTTTTTTTTTTTTTTGAATTAGGGGGTAGTTTTCACGTTTTTGAGGACAAATCCTGAAATAGGGTCCCGAATATGGTCAAAAAGCCTGTGGGGGTAACTTTTCCGGCTCCCCTTCAAAAACGTGTAATGGGGGGTAAGCTTGATGTAGCTTTCCTTCCAAAAGCCCGGAATAGGGGGTAATTTTGACACGGCTTCCCCTACCAATACAGGGTATCTCTAAGAATCCGGAACAAGCACACGTGTATGGTTAAACCCCTGAATGTGGGTGGGGGCGGGCCATTACTACATTGTACTTTGATGAATAGGGCGCAAAAAGTTGTGTGCTCTTGGGGCACTTAAAAGGGAAGTCCAACCCGAAATAAAGTTCGGTTTTATAAAAGCAGAAAAAAGAGAGAACACATAAATGGAGGTTTGACGAAAAATGATAGTAACTGACTTTCCACGTTTTGATTTTTTAAAAGTCATATACCAACAGTTACCTCATATGCCTTGAAATTTGAAATGCATTTCATCTGGATGATCTGTGGAAGGGGCAGGTGCATGATATTACAATATAAGCCCGTCATTGTATTTTCTTATCTTGTGCTCATTTGGTAAAGTAAAAGAGCGCATGCGCATGAAACAGAGACAGTCGGGAGGCAGTGGCAAGGTGTGCGGTGTCGGTGCTCACGACTAGCTTACGACTGACCTCCACCAGGTCAGTCGTGAGGTAGTCGTGAGGTAGTCGGGTCGTAAGGTGTGCGGTGGCCTTAAGACAGGGGCGGTTTTGGGCGGTTTAGTGAGTAAGCTGAGGGGCGGTCTGGGGCGGTTCAGGTGCTAAAGGGTTAATAATGCCCGTATTAAAAAAAGGAAAGAAAGAAATATACAATTTGCCTCCTACTTTAGAAATGTACTTTTGAATGTTTTGTAAACAAGATTTGTAAAGTGGAATTTTCATCAAAATAAATGCACCTGTTAGTGTTATGGGTGAAAGAAAAAAGTTTGTCACTATTTGAAGCTGAATGCTTTGTTAATTTTTTTTTCCATAAAAAAAAAAAAAAGAAGCAAATTTCTAAGAATTTGTCTGCATCGCACGCACTTTTACTTTCAGATACGCCAAACAGGCAAGGGCATGCAGAAGATATTTGCAATACCTTTCCCACACAACTGTAGGAATCACAGAAATCCTGATCGTAGCTTACAATCAGTTGTTCCCACTGCATAAGCAGTTTTCAAATGGGGATAAGCATATTGATCAAACTCACCAAATCATCAGCATCTTCTTCGTCATTGGCTGCAGCTGGCTCTTCTTCCATTGGTGCTTCCTCCTCCTGAATAAACTGTACAGCAAAGAACATATGTAAGCATCCACAGAGATCAGTGTCAAGATCTGAATTAAGACACTAAATTACTGCACAAAACCAAGCCATTTTTTTTTTAATCGTCAATTAGAAAAAGAATTATCTCATAGAAACAATTGTGTTAATATTTGCTCCATACCAAGTCTTACTTGGAACTTTAACATATTTTTATTAGAATAACAAAAGAACTTCATTCAAATTTACATTTTTTTACATTTTTAAACTTCCCAAACTGGAAAATTATCTTGAATGTACCTTCTCGGCTTCATCTTTTGAAACTTTGCTGTCGCTTGCTTCTGTGACATCGATCAGAGTGAGTCCATCTGTTGGTTGAAATATTAATTTAGGATCAAATCATGCTTTCATTGTGTGACTTTACACATGAACTACCCCAATTTCAGGGCCAATATCAATTTGCAAATGAAAAGAAGAAAAATACATTATCATGTTTACCTAAAGCTCTTTTCAAACAGTTCATTGTTAAATGAAAAATAATGTTAGCATCTCTCACCTTTCGTCAAATCTTGCCAGAAATCTGCTTTTAAGAGTTCCTTCAGTTCTTCTTTCAGTTTCTTCAGATAATCATTGAATATTTCTGGTTCACTCAGCTGCAAAGAAATATAAAATTACAGATAAGTTCAATAAAGTCTGCTCTGCAACATCTTCATTACTAACAATGTCCCTCTACTGGTTCTAGGACAACTACCCCCTGCACAATTACACCCCCCCCCCGGACAACTACCCCCTTAAAAAAATCTACCCCCTATTACATGTAAACTCTACACCTGACCCTAACCCTATTCTAGAATGAAGGTAGTTGTTCGGGGGGTAATTGTCCAGGGGGTAGTTGTCCTGATGAGATCAGCCCTCAACTTGTGCAGTGTATTTATATACCTTTCGATCCTCATGTATCTCAATATTGTAATCACTGACGATGTTATTGATGATGATGAATAAATAAATCAAATCAAATCAAATCAAATTTCATGGTCAATACCAATAGGCAAATGAAAAGAAGATGACGGAAGGCTATCACAAACCACCTTCTTAGCTGCATTGAACATGTAGATAAACACCTGTGCCCAGTAACATAAAAGAGTTCAATCTCTTGCAAATTTGAAACAAACATTGTGATTGCTTCACAATAAGAAATTTATGCAAGAAATTATACAACAATGATCCTGTTTGGCTACTATCGATTTGCAATTGATCGTAATTATGAATGTTATAGGGCACTAGTGAAAAAAAGATTAATATTTACAAATCAAACCTTTCATGTATCTTGTATACATTAGAAGTCGAAAGTAGAATTGATTATATAAAAAAAAAAACTTCAATCAAATCAAACCTCAAACCACATTTTCATTTGCACCTTCTAATCAAATCATGGCCAGGAACTGCATTACGATCATTGAAGAAAAGAAGTAAAAAAAAAAACAAAACAAGTTGCTTGAAACAAATTTTGACAAAACATGTTTAATAGAAAGATATTTAGAGCTGAATTTGATTGTGGGTCATAATCTTAAAACTTGAACGTTCACAAAATCTGTTGAGACAAGTGCATGTACGTGTAGCACAGGATGGGGCAACAAAAGAAGTACAACAAAAGGTTTCTTTCCATGTTACCTGAACAGCTTGTTCCCTGTAAACTCTCAGACAGTCCATGGCTTTACCGTAGAGCTGAGGACCAAAGGATTCTTTTATCAGCTGTAGAATTCTTCTACCCATCTGACCAGCAGCTAAAACAATAATAAAATTGACATGTACAGTATACTTTCAACTGAACAAGATATAGTATAATTATGGTAATGAGAGATTACAGCACAAATGGATGCTTACTCAGGCGCCATTTAATTCATTTTTTAGTAAAATGGTTATTTTATACTCGGAAGAATTAAAAGATGACAAATTTACTTTTCCAATACCCTCTTATGGTCTCATGTTTGTCACATGAAAGCACAACACAAAAACAGTTCATTGGATTATTCATATATATACATATAAATGCACACTATAATGGTAATGGGACTAATACACCAGCAATAATTCATTGCTCCTTGGTCGATTTCATAATTCTAAATATCTAACAAAGTACAGTACCGCCCCAGATCAACGTCACAGCTGATTGCAATTAATTGTGTGCAGTTGTACACAAAGTGCATAGAGATGATGTCATTTGATTGCAATCAACTGTGACGTTGATCTCAGTCGGTACTGTAGATCCAACTTTCCACAGCAACACTGAATTAATTACTCTTCCCCCATTATACAATAGTTATACAGACCAAAAAATATCTCTGTTTCAAGGGAAATCTAAGTTGATAACTATGCACTGAATATCAGAAGACACCACAGGAGATAATTATTTACCTTCTTTGAATCTGTCTTCATCTTTCTGTGAAATGATGGCCTTGAAGTCTCCAACAGGATCAACTGTACCCACCTGACAAACAAAAATAGAATTGGTCAGGTAAAAGATCAAGAAACAGTTAGCTGGTAATGTTATCTTGTTGACTACTGAATTTTCTTGTTCCACTAGGTTTAATAATAACAAAATTAAGAAAAAGTATTTACCTAAAGCATAGGTAATTAGTTTAATTTTGTGTCACGTGCCCATGTGCAAGAGACAATTGTTTCATCTACGAGCAAACATCTACGTAAATCTACATACAGGGTGTGAGTTAGATTGATCTATAGCCTAATGTCTCAGCTTTACCATTGGACATCTCTTTGTTTTTATCAATGAGGTGAGCTGGCTCGGTTGGAAGAGTGCCCAATAGTCCAAAGATCTGTCCGAGAGCTACATGTGAACCTCTCCATTGTCATCATCATCATCATCATCATCATCACCACCACCGACATCATCATCATCATCATCATCATCATCATCATTACCACCACCATCATCATTGTCATCAACATCATCATAACCACCACCATCATCGTCTTCATCATCATCATCATCATCATCATCATCATCATCATCACTGTCATTCACATCATCCTTATAATTATACCTCTACATACCTCTGTGATAACCCCTCTTGCCATTCCAGCCATACTGAGATCACCTCCATTGACTTCATCATCAACCTTTGCTTTCTTACGAGCTGGTTCTGCATCACCGTTGTCACTACAGGGGGACATAAACTAAAATTAGCCTGCCATGATCCGTATTTTAAATTTTAATGTGTACATTGCATTTGGTAGTTAAACTGTTTTAAATATGTGGAAATTAATATAACATTCTTTAAAGCTTTTTTTTAAACAGATGCCAAGACTTTCAGCTTGTTTAAAGATGATTGTTCTCAACAATTTTTTTCAACTACCACTGCTTTACCCAAACCAGATGTACAATACAATTTATTCACAAATCCTTGCTTATCAAAGATATATCTTTTAAATGGTATGAAATTGGTCATATTTTATACTGATCCACAGAATATGGAAAAAAAGTAATTTTCTCATAGCATTTACAACATGATTGCAGACAATCATAAGCTGATTAGACTAGAATTCTGTTCCATCTTGTATTGTGATGTAAGAACCATAAATGCACTAATTGTTCTTACCTGGCTTTCCACAAGCTGTCTCCAGTGACAGTGTCCTTTGCTTTGACCTTCTCTAATTTGAAAAGTTCTTTCATCGTCTCTACCTGAGCTTCACACTGAACAGCAACAGCCCTGCAAGGTTGGAGATAGCTGGCTATGGCGGGTTGGACGTCTGGAATAGGGTCATTAGGGTTCAATGCTCGATGCATCAGGCACTGTATTTTCAAATTTATAAAGAGTGAGGTTATAAAAATTGAAAAGGTCCTAATCTCAAAAGATGCTTGATATTCAAACTGAACAGTTTAAATAGCCCCAGGGGTAGCTGTCTCCAGTGGGTTAGACAATTGATATGGGTACAGCGCTAAATGATTGAGGCACTGTATATAAATTCATAACTACTGGTAGTCAATTTATTGTATTTGTAAATAGTTGGGTTATATGTGGAATAATCATCTACCGGCTAACTTTCCTTTAATACAGTCCAGGTTTTATGTACATTGGACTATACTTCAAATATTGGGAGTCTGGGGTTTTAGCCCTCAAAACACTGCAACTGCAAAATCATTTATACTTACGTGCATCTGCCAAATTAAAAAAAAAAAAATAATAATAATAATAATTAAAAAAAAAATAATAACACAGTGTATATTATTAGGACCTGCATCACCTGGTACATGTATATGATGAACAGTGAGAAGTGATATCTCACCTGACATAATCTTTGAGTGTATGGGTTCAAGGTGTTTTTAGGCTTGAGAGCTTCTGTGTCTCCGTCTTCATCCCTAGATGAAAAAATGTAGGAACAAAGTTTTAAAAATTGTAGTTAGGTAATTTATTTTAACATGAAATTTTGGTTTACACTAGTGTACTAAATTTGTATTAAGGCGCCTGAAATACAATACCACAAAACATGTGAATGTAAAATTGTAACAACTTGGATCTTACACAGAAATCATCTTTTGTCTTTCCTTTTTTTTTTCAATAATATCTGGGAAAATCGATCAGGTTCCATTTAAAACTCATCTGTTCATTGATAATGGGAATGATCATGGATACAAAATTAAAATTCACAAATTTGACAAATGAATACAAAGAAAAAGACAAAGGAATCTACAAATCTGTACAAAAAAAACCTCTTTACAAGTAAAACACTTGTAAGAAATTTTAATCAGATGTAGCTGGTTCAGTTTTCTAAATTCTCAACTTTTCAAATCTAATTCTCCAGATATTATAGCAATGAGATCCAAAGACTTACTCTTCTGCCGTCATTAAGTCCATGTTATCGATGAGACCATCAACCGCAGCGAGTTGCTCCTCTAGAAGACATAAAGTATAATTACAATGTAATCAGCATCTTACAGCATACCAGTACGTCCTGAATGCCATGCAAAGTATCCCAACAAAGACTGCAGACTGGTGTCCAATATATTTATATTGTGAAAAGATCACTTTACACATTTTTTGTGTCTTCCTCAAAATCAATTTTGTTATAGAATCTTTATACTATTTATATTCAAACAGGGTTACATTAAAAAAAAAAATTCATGTAATCCAAAAGGAATATTAAAAATTTAAGATAAGTGAAGATCATGAAGGAAAAACCATTACATCAATACAGCAAATAACAGTGCTTTTTAAGGTTTGCTTCTTAGTGACATCTAGACTTACCTGTAGGTTGACATTTCTTGTTGTTGTCTAGAGACATAAAGGTGTACATCCTGATATCTTCAGCAAATGGAAGCTCAATATAGAAGAGTGCCTGTATAAATAAAGTATCAATAATGATAATAATGGAAATGAACATGAAATAATGATGAATTGTAAATAAAGTAACTGCATCATCTACAAACTTTGTTTCCTTTTCCCCTAATGAAATGATATCCTTTTGAATAAAAATGAACTGAAAATGATAAAGAACACATGTTGATTGTGGCTTCGATTCCCGGCCACGTCATACCAAAAGACGTCAAAAAATGGTAGTTGCTGCTACCCTGTTTGGCGTTCAACAAGAAGGGGAGAGAGCAACGTCCATCTGGAGCAAAAAGAATTTCTGTTCACCTTTGTTTCGGACAATAAAATTTTGAGTATTGGAGCATTATAAAACCATGAGAGAATTGCAGAAGGTTCCTCGTCATTTTTCAACACAATGCTACAACAAAAATAACCAACATAATTATATGAAGTCAATCAAATAACAATTCAGCTCTCAACTGGCTCTTTATGGAAGCCTTATCTTAAGCCAATGTATTGAATAGAGCAAACCTGCAAGGAACCCTAAACATAAAGAACAAAACAAATTGACCAATCAAAACCTGAGAACTTAATATTAACATTTTATATTGTGCAGGGTCTGTTGGTAGAGCAGTTATCAGAACTGAAGTGGCTACCCTAGGTAAATTGAACAATATCATTAAAATTATTATTATTAATATTTCCTATCAATCTCTAACCTCATAATTTGCTTTGATTTGTGGAGCCAGAAAGCCCATCCTAGGGCTGCTACTAGCAGAGTAGGCCCTCCTTACGATAGCCACAGAGTTAGTCTCATAAAGAGCATTGACGAGAGCTGAGAAAGACATGGAGGCTGCTTGGTCATCGGGTTGAGCGTAGAAGATGTACACACTGTTGCCCATTTGCTGATGTCTCTTTATCTAAGGATTAAATTAGGATGCCATTAAAGACATGATGCTCAGCCGATGATACTGTCTGTATAAGGCCATATATGAATTCACATGTTTTCATATCATTACACAAAACTATGTTTGCAATTAAGACAATTACTCAATTGAATATGAGATATTTATATATTTATTGTAAAAGCTATAACTGTTATTAAACTAAGATGAATGTATTAATGCATTGCAATAGATCTTCATTTCAAATTGACTAAATATAAAATAATAAATAAATATTTAGGTGTTTATTTATTTAATCATCAGTTGAGAATGAGAAGGGCTATTTTAAAGTCAAATTGTCGTTAAAAGAATCCAATTTTTGGAACCTTGTAAAAAAAAATCAACAATTCCAGCTTTAACATATTGTCAATATCTCATTACAAAAATTATCAAATAAAAAAAAATAATAAAAAAAACTATGGGAACAAAACAATATTGTATGCATAACTCAACATCACCAGAAATCAAATTAGGGCCCCCTCAATATCAAGTGATAATATGTTAAGTGGTAAGTTGAATAAGACATAGTGGCCATCAACTATTGAACTAGTCTAGCAATTGAAATATTGTTTGCATACAGAGAAATTATAATTTCACTAAAGAGCTTCTACTAATTAAGGAAATAACTAGGTCATGTAGTATGTGGGACAGCTTTGATTGGCAGATGGTATATTACACAGGAAATACCAAGGATGTGCAATTCACACAGGTATGGGTGATATCTACACAAGCAATTATGTAACAATGGCAAGCTTGTTGATTACAGGATGGAAGACATCTACAAGAAATATTTCAGGAGTAAATATCATGCCAAAAATTTGTGAACAAGGAGAAATGTAATTACCTACAAATTTCCCACTATGAATTAATGGTGGTATCTCACTTCAAGGAGACATGTCCATGCCGGAAAAGAAAATATCGTCTCTCAATGACAAGTTTCAAAACCGTCTTCATACCATTTCAAAACCATCTCAAAATAGTCCCAAATCCATCTCAAAGTAGTTTCTGCGATTCCTGCGATTCATGAAACCTTGCGGGGACTGAGGAGACGTCTCCGCGACAAGTTTCAAAACCGTCTCCAAGCCATTTCAAAACCATCTCAAAGTAGTTTCCACGAAGTGAGATACCACCACACCCCTAGGTGAAGGTTTTCTTTAGCTGGTGGATCGGCCAATTGAAAATGACATTGAAATCATGCTTCCATGAAGCAAATATCATACATGTCTCCAAGAATATGACTGTATATAATTATTATTAACATTAAACAAATTTAATCTAGATTAATCAACTTGGAGAAAATTCTATAAAGATGTTGTAGTCAAGTAATTCAACTGTGATACAATCACCTGTTAGAGACAAGAAATAATTATAATTTCACTCAATGCAAGTGGTTCAGCACCAAATGGTTAGGCCTTATGTACTTCTTTAATCGTCCCATCCAAATAGCAGAAAATTAGAAATTCCAATATTCCAAAGGCTCTGTAGGCCTTTATTACTGCACAATTTTTCTCTATAAAATCTTACCCTTGTATCTTTAGTGAATCCGAGCACTTGCATGACTTTGCCAGGTTTCTTGTAATCCATATTCTTCTTATCCTCCTCCGAGATTGGAATGATGTCATTACCATAGCGATAACCTGCAAGAGACATCAGAAGTGAAATTTGATACACGTATCTTGATATAAATTCTTGACATATTAAAAATCATGAAGCAACATCTTATAACAAATTTGACAACTCCAATATTGTGACATGCAGTTTTTATTTCTTGAATGCTTTGCACCAATTTATGGCAACGCAACTACAGCAAGACACATTTAAATCTCTTTTTGGTCTATTGAAAAGCATAGAGACTTCATAATAAAAAAAAATACAAAAATGAAATACTATCACAAATCTTACCTTCCACTTGATCCTCTTTCTCCACTTCTGTTTCTTCATCATCATTGAGATGTTGAGATCGAATGGTCTGTGGAGCAAACTCTCGAGCACCTTTCTGGAAAGTGGACTTCCAGCTTTTAGCAGCAGCTTCTTTCACCTATTCAAACAGGACAATGATATATTTTAATTTCAATGTAATCATAGAAATAATATTTTAAGATATCTGCTGAAACTGGGAGCTCTGACGCAATATTCTACATTGAAAGAGCTACATCTAGACCAGGAATTGATAAAAAAAACATACCAGTTAAATTCCCTTTTACTGGGTCTATGACACTTGCTCCGTGGTAAATCCCTAACACCCTAACATCAACTGGCTTTAGTCTCAAACTTAACTCTATACCTAACCCTTACATTGAACTGAACATAAAAATCTATTCAAACATTAAAGGGATTGGGCAACTTCCATAAGACAAGTGCAATTAGATCAAAATAAATGAAATTATATTGCTCTGATAGTAAAAACAAACCAATAAAAGTTTCTGATCAATTGACAGTCATTTACTATCTTAAAATAGTGAAAACAAACGAGGCTAAGCATACGGCCGAGCATGAGTTAATCTACTACCGCTCTCTTGCGAGCTTATCAGCCCAGTCGGGATGGGGTCTTCACGACAGAAAATGTGGTGAACAATGTGCTGTGTTGAAATGCATGTGGTTTGAAAAGCGTCTAGTAACGTTTTTGAAAATTTGATTACGAAATCGTAGATATCTCAAAGTAAAGCGAGCAATTGGCCTGCAACTTTGAAGAGATGCCATACTGACCTATGTGTTTATAATCATGTTGGCAAAATGAGCTAAATTGAATAAATTGCCATTTGAATATCATTCAATGTCACTGCATCCCTTCAACTCTTAACCTTATATCTCAGATACAATAATGCCCGAAACATTTGTTGCCGGAGCAAAATATTGATTCCCTTCTTTGATTTGCCAGGAAATAGGAAATGATACGAACATTTCAACGTAATCTTAAAACCTACTTTGAGATATCCTGAGACTGGTATCTTGAGATCCCCTCCTATTTCCAGATTAACCTTCCAGGGTGTAGGCCTCACTGCTCTCTTCTCAAACATGGTCACGGCTGGTATAACCTCCCTGTCAAACATAGAAACAGCAATAGGAGCTAAATAAAAGCTACAATTGTTATTCTAAAGGTAATTTTTTTCTGAAATTTGAAAGTTTTGCACCAAATTACGGTCTGTCCTTCATTATAAGACCAAAAACTTTAGGACAAGTGAACTTTTTAACGAACGAACCTTTGGAAAAGAGGAAGACCATATGTAAAAGAAAAATATATGTGCAAGTGGTTTTCATTACTGGTTTCTGATTAATTTTATTGAAAAATATAAATGAAATGGTAAAATTTTGATGTAATTGTCAAGCCAACTCCTTCCATTATACAAAACTCAGAGAAGCCCATTCAGTTCAGGTTTAACCTGTTGGAGACGAGCTGATTTGGCTATATCACACATTTCCCATAGACCTCAGCCCGAATATATTCGGGCTCAGTCCCCAACAGGTTAAAATAAATAACAAATTAAGAAAAATTATCACCAAGAGGATATATTCATGATCTGACAGAGTGATAATATAATTTTCAACAGATTTCTAAATGGAGTTCATTATGTTCAACTTGAAGAGTACTCAGAATTGGGTTGAATATAATGCACAGACTCAATTAATAGGTTGGGTATACTCTTCCCAGCAAAATGAATGCACATCCCTTAACACTGTCAATAAAGTGCAGAACCATCCCTACAAGGCATTCATCAAAATAAATTCTTTCAAGAATGTGGATTGAAACAGGAAATAGAATAAGGCTTACTCGAATGAGTAAATAGCTCCATTGACTTCTTCTACAATGTTCATGACCATTCTCTCTCCAGCCCTCTGCTGAGGAGTCTTCTCTTTCCTTGACCCTCGACCTCTGCTTGTTGATGGCTGATCATGGGCATCATCCCCACCACCTCCATTATCTGTATCATCAAACTGAAGTCCACTGTATTAGGAAGAAAAAATAATTTAATCTGAATATCCAGAGTTAAAGTTATTAAAATATCAATCTTTGAAGGTTTATCAACTTTGACTGACCTAAAGAAACAAAGTGCAGTGACTAAAAAAGTTTACCTAGGCTATCTAATGTAGACATCTTTTGTCCATTTTCATTGTTTAAGTGGGTACCACAGTGTCTACTAGTGTAAGTTTTGTATTGTGACAAAATAAACTGTATTGGGTCATTCCATGCCAATTCACCCAATGGGTTACACCCTACCGTCTCAGAATTTGCTCAAATTTGGTACACATAAAGTTTAACCATTACCTTCCATGAAACAAAAAAAATTAGCGTAAACGGTCCGTCGGTTTCCGAGCAATGGCCTGCCCTTTTTGATTCGTTTTGGCAAAAATGGGTGTGACCTTCCATTTCAACGGCACAATGCGCCTGAACTGGTTGACCAATTTTTGTGAAACTGGTACCATTCAAAAGGAAATTCAAAAGAGAATTCAAAATGGTATCAAAAATATTATTGGAGCAATTTAAAGTGCTATGACCTTTGACCTTTCCCTTACCTTGATTTTGACCCCCAGACAAATAATATTTTTACTTGATTTTTACGTATGTTGATTGTCAGTATAATATTAACATAACATGTAAATATCTAGGATGATATTTTATTTCTTCACCTTTAAAAACTCTTTTTAATGTAATTTTCAAATTTACTGTTCCCCCACAATAGTGATATTTGTGTGTAATGTGTGTACAAGTCTCCATTATAGGCTTACTGAATACTTCCAAACTGAAGTTAAATTACATTCAATTAAAACAGGAAACTAAACATTTCAGGTAATAAAGGAAACATTAAACACAATGATAATGGTATACATGTACGTAGACTCCATTTACTTATGAATAGAGACATTGTTTAGCCCTTTTGATTGGAGTGCAATAGGTATACATACAAATCATCAGAAATCTGCGGTTTTGACAGAAACAAAATGCTTCCTACATGTAGTCAGCTCTACTGTCCCAAACTGGATACATCCTTGAGATCTTTGAAGCATCAGCAACAGATATGGAACACATTATGCATTTGATTGTAATGTTACTTCAGTTTGAAAGTATTCATGTATAATGTTGTCTTGTACACACATTACCAACAAATATCAGTATGTGGACGGTAACAGTAACTTTGAAAATTATATTAAAAAGAGTTTTTAAAGGTGAAGAAATAAAATATCATCCTAGATATTTACATGTTATGTTAATATTATACTGACAATTAACATACATAAAAATCAAGTAAAAATATTATTCATCTGGGGGTCAAAATCAAGGTTAAAGGAAAGGTCAAAGGTCATAGCACTTTAAATTGCTCAATAATATTTTTGATACCATTTTTGAATTCCTATTTGAATTTCTTTTGAATGGTACCAGTTTCACAAAAATTGGTCAACCAGTTCAGGCGCATTGTGCCGTTGAAATGGAAGGTCACACCCATTTTTCCAAAACGAATCAAAAAGGGCGGCCATAGCTCGGAAACCGACTGACCGTTTACGCTAATTTTTTTTGTTTCATGGGAAGGTAATGTTAAACTTTATGTGTACCAAATTTGAGCAAATTCTGAGATGAAGGGTGCAAAATTGCACTTTCATGTGGTGAATTGGCATGGAATGACCCTATTGTTAGGTGTCTAACATGGTGGCTTTAGTAAAATATATCAACTTATGGATGGTCATTTATGAATCAAAATAGAAATTAATAGCAATATTAACTGCAAATCATATTTATTGAAGCAATGATTAAAAACACCCTAAAGAGAAATATTTTCACCCGTAATGAACTGAATTGTCAAATGTGTATTTAAATTAATCAGCCATTCTTCCTTAATTTGGTACCGATTTTTTAATGTTATTCTCCATAAATGAAGAATACCTTGCCAGTTTACCGACACTTTCCATTGCCACTATCAAGATTTCAACTATTGGTACTGCTTTCCTTTAAACTGTTCAATTTATGAGCAATAAACAGAAATAGAAATAAAATAAATTCCAATTGTCAGTGTTTTGCTTTTTCTTCTTAGATTGCAATTTATTGCAAAATCTTGTCACAAGAGCTGTTTACAACTATATATCAATACATGGCTAACAAATAACTGTGATGAAAGCTCACATCATGTTAACTTCTGTCTTCATGGCTTTGAGGCTTTCAGTCACATTTTGCAGTTTATCATCAGCAAACTCTCCACCAAGATCGGAGAAAAGGATGATACACGGTTCGTTGTGAACTTGACGACTTGTTCTGAAATAGCGGTGTGGATCATGTCCATGGCTACAATCAAAGCATCCACGACTGCCAACAGAGAAGAAGTGTATGGTCAAGGATCAGACTGATAATCACATACACAACAGAGTCCTCTCCAAAGTTGTGTGGAATACATTAATCAACTATTTTGAGTACTCAATACATGTCCCTCCAACTTTCACATATATGCTCTTGATCTGAATAACTAAAATGACTGAACTCTTTGTACAATAGTTCTTCTAGTACGGACCCACACATTGTAGGGGAGAGTGGGGTTAGTTGGAACACGGGGTTAGTTGAAACGTTATAATTTTCTTGAACGTCTATAAATATATTTATGCAAATCAACCCTCAGGTTGTTGCTACTAGCAACTGCCATCCACCATGTTTTAGACAGCACACATGCTTTAAGCCTCGTGAAGTTAGAAAGCAATGTTTGTTTTTTCACCTTCTGAGTAAATTTTGTCACTTTTACAAATGTTTCATTATCTCAGAGAAGATCATAAATTAAGTTGGCCAGTTTTTGATTATAACAAACAGTTATACCAAGCTACAAAACAAGGTTAAATATAGGGCATGTTGTTGTCCCTCTTTTGTGCTGTAAGCTTACAAATGTCAAATGGGCCTCTGGGGTTAGT
Organism: Paracentrotus lividus; assembly: GCA_940671915.1. Taxonomy (NCBI): domain Eukaryota; kingdom Metazoa; phylum Echinodermata; class Echinoidea; order Camarodonta; family Echinidae; genus Paracentrotus; species Paracentrotus lividus. The sequence goes on from CALNVZ010002974.1 coordinate 46,727,132, forward strand.
TGGAACATTTTGAACGGGGTTAGTTGGAACATGTACTAAGTAAATTGGTTTCAGCTGAATAAAAAAATAAAAATCATATAATACAATGAAGCGTTCCGAAATATTCCTATAAATGTATATTAGTGCACATTGGACAATTTTATTTTGGTTTAAACAAAATAAACCCCTCACAAAAAGTTTCGCAAATCGACTTTGGGCCAAGATAACTTTTCAGGTACGTTTTAGTTATTCCTGAGTTTCATACCATTGGAAAGATAATTTATTCCCCTTTTGATTGACATCCTATTTGTAATATGATTTTATCATGCTTCAATGCACAGAATATCAGAATATAGAGAAAAGTAAAAAGTCAAATGTTGTAAAATGCATTTTTATTGATCACATTGAAGTTCCGCAACTTCACTTTAGGTCCTGATAACTTTGGGGATATTTTCTAATTTTTATTGAATTTTATACCATTGTCAAGTTAATTTATTCCTTTCTTGGTTGATACCTTATTTTTCAGGGTGATGTCATGCCTGTGTCCACAGAACCCCTCAATACCACTTGAATACATGACAAAGCCAAAGATAATTTTCAGTTTAAATATCTGCAACACAACACTGAACCTTGACACATTTTAATGTGGGGGTTTAATCATTGTCAATTTTTATAGCATTAAAAAGTTCATTTATTCTTCTTTTTATTGATACCCTATTTGCAATAGTAACATTATATTTGAATGCACATAACTCACGAATATAATGCAAAGTAAAAAGTGAAAAGTTGCGAAATGCATTGTTACTGCTCGCAACAGACAATAATACTCACAATAGGCATTCAATTTGCAACATTTAACTTCTGACTTGTCCTAACATTCAGGTGTTCTGTCCATGCAGGAACAACACTATCGTTACAATTAGGGTGTCATTGAAAAGAGGAATAAATTATCTTGACAATGGTCTAAAATTCAATACAAATTAGAAAATACCCCGAAAGTTATCAGAGCCTAAAGTCGAGTTGCGGAACTTCGCTTTGATAAATGCATTTTGCAACATTTCACTTTTTACTTTTCTCCATATTCTGATATTCTGTGCATTGAAGCATGACATAATCATTACAAGTAGGATATCAATAAAAAGGGGAATAAATTATCTTTCCAATGGTATGAATATCAGGAATAACTAAAGCGTACCTGAAAAGTTATCATGGCCCAAAGTCTATTTGCGAAACTTTTTGTGAGGGGTTTATATTGCAGAATGCTACTTCACAGGACTTCAGAATATCTGTATCTGAGTGGATGCTATCAAGTGTAATAAAACATGAAGTTAAAAAAAAAATGAACACCAATCTTTAATATTTTAATTGGAACCAATAAAGCAAGTTAGCTGAATGCATGCAATAATGTTGCAGGTATTTTAAATATAATTTTATATGATATAATGCACAATGTTTCAACTTACCCCATACCTTGTTCCAACTAACCCCGTGTCTGGGGTTAGTTGGAACACTTGACATGGACTTGTTGAAGATGGATTTTTCCCGGAACCATCACTAAGTTTAAGAATTTTATGGGGTACATTTGTAGCATACAGATATACATGTACACACAACTTGATTGTTTATTGTTTCTTGAAATAAATCCGCTTTTGTTTTATGGCCATTTTTGTGAAAAATGTTCCATATAGCCCCGCTCTCCCCTACCTTGTAGTCAACTTGAGTTCGGTCAGTCACTAAGTTAGTAAATCTTTATTTTTTTTTTTACCCTTTGACTCCCTGATATCCTCAAGTAAAATTATACTCTTTTTTTTTAAAGGTATGGCAGGACGTTATTTTTTGTTGCATTTATATTGAGATAGTGATATTTCATTCACTGGACTCAAAATTCCAAGATCATATAAGAACATTACAGTGCAAACTGCCGTATTCACATTATGTGATATACAGTTAAACCATAGAATTGTATGGATGATACTTTCACGAATTTTGCAAAGCGGCAAGATTCATGACAGTTTATGTCTACCCTGCACTGAATGACAGTACAATACTGTACAAGTTTTTGATGGTCATCAATTCATAAAAGTTTCCAGGCCACAGGCTCCAATTTGCAAATGTCAACAATGTTTCTGGTTTAGTATTACTCTTGATTGAAAAAACAAAAACAAATTATAAATAAAGGATACAGTCTCCTGACACATTGCTTGGTTGGACGTTGTCTCTAACATGTTGAATAAGATCAAGGTCGGCCAACCTGAAGGGTCGTTCCACGTTATGTTGTCATAATCCAACGTATTTGCAGATCCGGGTGTGCCGTACAAGAGCAAGGCAATTGCATCTTTAGACTCTGCGAACACCTATAAAAATATGAAAGAAATTTTAACACTCTGAGAGGTAAAGAGTGTATGAAATGAAGACACAAAATACTTGATTTTGTTAAATGATAACCATTAAAATTTGTATGAAACTGCAGACTATTTTGTATCATGTATCTATAGATAGTTTTAGTTTTACTGCTGTTTTGAGAATCTTAAGGAAAGAACATTAAAACAGTAGAAAATTGTATATGGTATTCCGAGTATGAGCATTGGGATCCTGAGAAAAGTCATTTTATCCCAAAGAGCTGCCTGTTGTGTGTGGTACATGACTTGTATCACAAGGTAGTAAGGTACAGGTCAAGTCCCTAACATATCAATTACATCCTTAAGACAGAACATTGATATGTCTAAATCTGAAACATTAAGGTGAAGTAAATGACGGACCAAATGTGCAAAACCTATAAGAAGAGAATAGTATTATTATCACTATCATCATTGATGCTGTGATTGTTGTTGTCATACAATACCTTTCTCTGTAGAATCATGGTGATGACATCTTTTTGCTGTCTCCAGGGTTGTACAATGGCCAGGAGCAGCTTGGTTCATAGATGGACCAACATCCAAATAATCACAATGGCTTCCTGAAAGAAATATGGACAAAATTGGTGTGTGTGTGTGTGTGTGTGTGTGTGTGTGTGTGTGTGTGTGTGTGTGTGTGTGTGTGTGGGGGGGGGGGTGGGATTTCGAACCCAGGACCTCTGGATTACTAGACCAGCGTCATAACCACTAGACCACCGGAGTGCCCGTAGCGATTAAGGGTCAAAGCATCCCATATACATGAATATCAAACGTAAAGGAATTTACGCCGTTGGGATGTTAAATAGACAAGTAATTTATTCCTTTGTCTTCAACGGTAGAAACCGTGTTGGTAGAAACACACACAACCTTTTGTGTGATGAATTTGAAACCAGACAGCTAAAAACTGCCCGGGCGGGATTCAATCCACGACATCTGGATTGCTAGACCAGCGTCCTAATCGCTACGGGCACTCCGGTGGTCGAGTGGTTATGACATTGGTCTAGCATTCCAGAAGTCATGGGGTCGAATCCCGCCCGGGCAGCCTATGTTTTTTCATAGCTGTCTGGTTTCCACATACAGCTGCAAACCATCATCAGTCAGTACTTTTCTGCATTGACTTTTAATTATGTGTTTTCCTCCAAATTTTCGTGATATATTATGAAATAGTTACCACAATTCAATAATTTTTACCTTTTTAGCACCTTGCTTCTATGTTTAGCCGTAAGAGGTGGAATTTTGAACTTTGAAATGAAACACTATTTTGCTATGACGACGCCTGTATTATGCGAGTGCATATTTTGGCACCATTCACTTTAGCGCGTATTTTGCAGTGCGTAGCTTTATGAACCGCGTAGCTTTATGAACCCCTACCACTTACATGTAGCTAGCTCGCACACTATCGAGCAATGTAACTAGAACTTGCTCTGTGGTGATGCCGACTCTTGGTATTGGCCGAGTTGATCTGGGACGACTCTTTTAACAATATAGCAATTGCCGCACGCAGCCGCATACAAATCATAGTGAATGACGGCGCTCTGCAGTGAGGCTGTTTTGAAGGTAATTCTCCTGACGCGTGACGAGTGGTGAGTTTTTCTCCTTTTTTAGTGTTTTATTTTGTTTTTTTTCCAGGGCCTAGATCTAGCTTAATTTATTATGGACTAGATCTATGCCGGTATGGAAGCACTGTAGAACATTTTCTACATCCTTTATGGACGCACTTGCCATAAAATTAAAAACAGTGGGAAAAGTGGTTCATAAAAATATCAACCGAATATAAAGGACTTGGTTAACGAGGTCGATACGGAGTATCGACCTCGTAGCAGCAATGAGTGACAAAATCGAGATATGGTGAGAGTGCCCATGTCTGCGCACCCACATAAATGCGCGAATTTTATAGAACAAAACCCCTAGCTGATATCAACCTGCAATCTTAACCTCAACAATCCATTTTGATACAAAAAAGTGCAAAAAAAAATTGATTAAAAATGGTTTTCAGCAAGTTATATTTGCTACCCTGAAAATTTAAACCATTCTCAAAAAAAGAAAGTCAAAAACTTGCGCGCGCTTGATTTGCATGCAAAATGAGTTTAAATAGTGCGCAGACATGAGCACTATTCAATTCTGGCTTTCTGCAATACAAAATGACAGCCCTTCGAAAAATCGTAAAAAAAAACATTGTTCTTGTACATTAATTCTTGAGATTTTTTGCTTCATTGATCAATAGAATATGAAGAATGGAATAATATTGATGAATCTAAAAATAATCCTTTACTTTTTATTGAAATTGAGGTCAAATTTTAGGTGCGCAGACTTGGGCACCGCCATCATAATCATTATAATAATGCCAACTCAGCTCCAAACCTCTACCCGACTCTAATTGAATGCGGCATTACATGTTCACAATGCATACAAATAATCATTTCCGTATATTACGACAATGCACACACAAGAAATAAGAAACAAACAGGTCTAGATCTAACTAATTTATAAATTGGGTGTAAAATAAAAAGACTACAGCTATCATAATTATTCATACTCACCTTTTCTTTGCTTCCCATGATTCAAAATCAATGCATCTAACAGTAAGCCGTTTCCAAACTTCAAAATTTCGGCCTAACGTTAGCCCTAATTAGTCGTGGACACGATCCTTGGTCGGAGTCGATATATGTTTTGCTGCCCTCTGTGGTTCATGTTTTTTTTTTATTTATCTTTTTTTAATTTATTTATTATTATTACCTACTTTTTTATTTTATATATATAGATCTATATATATATATATATATATATATATATATATATATATATATATATATATATATATATATATATATATATATATATATATATTATATTACAGAGCTGGGGGGGGGGGTATAAATTTGGTGCCAGATCAAACATGTTGGCTGAAATAGTAATATTATGTTATGCAGAGCCCGCTAGGAGAAAAGTTAGATCGGCTACTCTAGCTGGGTAAAGGTAAATAACGAAAGTAATTTAAGTCAAATCCCGTCACGGGTGGGGGGACAAGGGTAAACTAATTATAATAAAACATGACAATGATTGACTCATTTACGTTATACTTTTGGTATGGAGTTACTGCGGCAGTGTCCGGGCTGTGTACGGGCTGTGGCAGTGTCCCGGGGCTAGATATGAGGCAAAGGTATTTTGTTAACACTTTGTTATAATAATTGCCCCCGAGGAGGGCGACCATATTTGGAGAGATCTTTTTTTTGTTTCTATCTTACCTTAGGTATTCATCGTTGAAACTTTAGCAAACTACAGGCCTAAGAACATAATTTCTAAATAAAAAAAATGACAGCCATAGCTCAACCACACATTTTTCTAAAAGAAAAAATTGGGTACTGTGTGATATTACCTTCCTGCTCAAAAACTTTGTTGTTTTTTTTCTGTAGAAAGTTTCACGAACCAATAAATATGCTTACACTCAAACAGCATGTGGAGCAATGAAATGCACATGTTCTGTACACAGGTCAAGTTTGTATCGTGTTTCTGCCAGGGATGGGAGCCTCTGTTACAATTGCCCGTGTTACAATGGTCCCCGGTCTCCCCTACTAAATGGCGAAGATTTTTTTTTCAGCTGAAAGGTAGCGCTGTTTCCTAACTGTTATTTCCATAGGACGAAGGATTCAGCCGTTATTTGAACCCTATGGGGGGGGCGGGGGGGGGTCATCAAAGAAAAAGTGCTACTTGCGTGTCCCCGCACACTGAAAATGGACCCTAAACGTCTCATTGCATGAAGTCAAATTTGCACCCCTTTTCGACGTCAGACTGGAAAAAAAAATACCCTAATTGGCGTAAACACCGTGAAATATTCACCTCAAAACAGCAATTTCCGCTGAAAACACCCCTCTTTTCATGAAAATGGCAATTGAAATAAAAAAACACCCCTATTTTAAGAGTCGACGCCGCCGAAAGACTGAAAACAAACCCTTTTAAACGCTTTTGGGGACACGCATGCGTAGCACATCATGTGGTGAGTGATCCCCCCCCCCCGGCCAGGGGCCCCCAGTTGTTGATCGAAAATGGTACACCCAATTTTTACCCCGTTATACACCGGGCGAGCAAAAAAGTACACTCAATTTTTTGTTCACGTCACGCTGGCCGTAGTGGTAGGTTTAGCGGGTCACTCGGTTATAAACGACAATTTTCTTACATTAAAAAAAAATATTTTATTCATTTTTTAAAATTATTATTTATTTAGTTTTTGGTCATTTTGGCACCCAAAAGTCAATATGGCGCCCCTTAAGTTCATTTGGGCGCCCTTTTGGCGCCTACCCAGGGGGCCCGGGCCCAGCCTAGCCCCCCCCCCCCCAGAATACGTGCGTGCATGCCCCCGGGTAGTTTTGGGTTCGCTCATGCTGCAGTCACACATACACTTACGTATTATAAAATAGTTAGGTTTTTCTTGTTTTAATCTTATTTCATATTCTATTATATCATTTCTTATGTATTTCTTCGTTTTATTGGATGAACGAAATTATCAATATTTCCACTAATGACTATGAAGGGGAGGCATCCGTGGGGATCCCCAGAAAAGAAAACAATTTTTGGACGCAACCGGACGTAACTCAACGTAAGTGTCTGTGTGACTGCAGCATCAGATAATGAAAGAATGAGAATGTCGGAGGTTATAGTGGCGGATCGAGACGAAAAGACGTGGGCGAAGGAGACACGCGCCTTATTTTCATAACCACTTGCTGTATGATTGGGGTTGGGTATGCAGACACTCAACAAAAATGAAGCTTTGTCTTTTGTCTCAGGATTAAGCCCAACATTAAAAAAAAAAAAAAAAAAAAAAAAAAAAAAAAAAAAAAAAAAAAAAAAAAAAGGGGAATTTCAGCGCGAGGTTATATCAAACTATGTCGGGGTTATTTCCACATAAAATCTTGTGTTAATCAAGCACTTTAAAATCTCTATAGAAAATGAGGATAAGATTATCAATCTCCCGCACATCAAGTCTGCTGGTAAAAAACACTATTTTAATGATATTGTGTTTACTGGCACACTTATATGAGAATAAAATTTAATCTGCTTTATTAATTCCAACACCATATCCAGCTCATGTTAGGAAACCAGACAACATGAATAGCGCCATCATTCCTAGATCAAGCCCCTCCCCAAAAGAGTTAGTTAAGACCAAAATCTTCATAATCCAAAAACTGAACAAGAAATCTTCCACATCCAGTGAAAAGGCAATTCCGAGGTTCGCCTTATTAGGGGGGGGGGAGGGGTGACCGAGTTTATTACTCACCTGTAAGTTTTTCCAGCCAAACGTTACAAACAAAATATAATTAAGTAAAAAAAATAAAAAAAAAAAAATCTTGGTAATGGGCTTTCTTTTTAGTTATTAAAAATCTTGTTTGAGTATATTTGGAATGAGGACTATTGGTAATAATTACAGTTATAACCGACTTAGTTCTATGGTTCTAGCCAGTTTTGGATAAAATAATGATAAAACTATTGTGAAAAATGATTGACTGACATTAAAGAATTGATCAAGAAAAAGAAGAAGAATAAAGACAACGGCAAGCAGCATCGAAACATGTTATTGCTTCTGGAAGAGACGATGGAGCTTGCAGACGAGATTGTTTATTCCGAGATGTGATTGATCACCAGTCTGCGCTGCCTCTTCACTGGCTCCCAGGTGTACGGAGAGTCCGGTCAAAGATCGATGATAACGTAAGCAAAGACACACAAAAGATATTCAATCGAGTATGTCAATCGGCCTATGACGATTTGAAGGCCCATTGTAAAAAGCTTCCATGGGGACAAATCCTGTGTTTTACAACTTGTTTGCAAACTGTTGACTGGCGATCGCAAAATAGCTTATAATACTAAACGGGTCATTACTTTTAATATAGTCGGTATACATTTGAAACGAAATTAAGATTTTCAATGGAGTATGGGTAAAGCAAGATCATGTAGTCACATAAAGGGAACTTTTGTCGAGTTTTTCGTTGCGGAAAGACATGGCGTTGCTCAACCCATCGCTGAACAACCAGGTGGCCTACCATGAGAGAAGCTACGAGAGTGATAGCGGGTTCTCAGCCGATGACTACAGCTCTGTGGACCCTATTGCAGCTGCTTCTGAAATCACCTCTGTTCTTTCACGATCTTCAAAGAACAAGAGCGTTTTGAAGGTGAACACACGAGATGACGGGACAGAAATAATCCTGGACGAAGAAGATGTCGGGGTGGATCATAGCGTTAATGATCACGGAATCGAGGATGACACCGGCGATGATGTGGAGATTGATGTCGACCGGCGGAATCCCCTGTTTGTTTCTTTTCAAGAACACAACGAGCTCCACAAAGATACAAAAGGGGGCACAAAACCGAAGCAGTCCATCTATTTTATGACGCCACGTATCAAAGCATCCTGGCTGGATAATACCTACCAAAAAGCCATCGCTCGGGCTAGAGCACGTCTTGCCAAGGGCAACTGGCCCCAGTATCCAGAGGAGTGGAGATTGCCCCACGCCCCATGTGCCAGCTAGACCCGACTTCACAAGGACTGGTCCTATAACATCACTCCAAGGCGGGTACTTGGAGGTGCAGAGAAATAGAAGAGAACGAAGAAAAAGGAGTGGGACATTTCCGAGGACAAAATCCGTAAGTATATTATTATTACGCCCCCCCCCCTTCCCCCTCCCCCCCCCAAAAAAAAAAACAACAAACAAAAAACAAACTAACAAACAAAAACAAAACAAAAACAAAAAAACAAAAACAAAAACAAAAACAAAAAACAAAACAAAAAAAAAACAAAACACAAAAAACAACAATAACAACAAACAAAACAGATAAACAAAACAAAAAAAAAAACAAATCACAAACAAAACAAATTTAAACATTTTAATCTTAATAAATCACAACCAAACGTTATTTCTCATCCTTATAAAAAAGATTCCACCAAAACATGTTTTACATAATGGTTAAGCAATTGAGAGATCTTTGAAAAAAAAAATTCTAGATACGTTATATTGCGTTAGTGATGAAAGAAAATATTTTCCGATGTTGAATATGACATTGATAAGAAAGCCAAATTTAGAAAATATATGATTTTATTAATGGTTGCAATACAAACGCTTTGAGAATAAATGACGACTGTACTTTCGATAATAAAGGAATAAAAACTGGAACGATATCTTCATCAGATGGGCCGACATGTCTTTATATGCTGCTTGAATAAATGATTTTCTTTTTAATGATGGGCATATTTTTGTTGTTGGAAAACTTCGATTTTTTTTTTAACTTTGAAAATTCGATAACACCGTATAAAGGTATTTAGAATATATATTGTCGATAATAACAAAAAAACATGAGCTTGTGTTTCCGTATTGTACGGCGATTCGTTTTCAAATCATAAAACATAATTACGATACATCACATTAAAATTACGTGACACGAAATGTTATCTGAAAACATATCACCCAGGCCAGACGTGATTATATTACAAAATATAATATTATGCTGACGAAGAAGAGGATGTTCTCACCAACTATATAGCAATAGTCATGATATAATTATGTTGTCTGCTTTGGATTAAGTTCGCAAAGGGTTTGTCCTTCATAAGATGTATAAAATAGGTTGATATTTACCATATCGTTTATTGCTATCTAGTTTTTTCTTTGACAAGTATTGTTTGAAATTGTGAAGAATACATGTATTTAGTATTGTTTAGACTTTAATGTGTTCAAATAAGCGGAAATTATACATAACCTGTAATAAAAAATCGTATAAATAACAAATAACTGAATACTTTGGATATGAATGATTATTTTAAAAAAATGCCTTTAGAAATCGATGATTGTTATTGACAAAATTGAAGCGACGACGTTTGGAATGATTTTGTAAATTATCACGCAATATACATGATATTAGATATTTTCTACTACTAGTATTTAAACAATAATGGGCACAGGAAATGTATATATAATTATATATAGGTAGGATGTATTCATCGAAATAAATTATTATAATTTGTTTCTTGAATTTACGCTTTCTTGGGATAAATGATGTACGAGCATAATTATATCAGTATAAATAGAATGAGGCGTCGAAATGGCATTGTGAAAGGCCCTATTCAAAACTGATAGACCGGTAAATTGTATTTTCACCAAACATGAAATAATTCCCGTATAGGAACCATAAATACAATTATATTCCATATATTCAGAGAATACCAATGACTATTGCCTTTAGTTTAGTCTGGATTTAAAAGTACACGACATCTATATATATAACTGAATACCATTAGACAAAAGAAAAAATGAAATGCATCTTTCAGTAGTTTATCCTTGATTTAAAGGTATATTAACCTAGAATAAAAAATAAAAAAAATTCAGCATGAGGCTAATCAAATTGAGAACTCTCTAATTAAAACAAATCAAAGAAATGAATAACTCTATTTTGCTTTATTAATGCCTCTAGGAGACGCAAGATTATTTAAATCATATTTTATATCAATATGATATCAACATTACTTTATACCTGTATAGTGTTTTTTTTTTAATAGTCCACATTAATATATTTTAGGATACACACTTAAAATGTCGGGTAATGTTAGTGGATCCCATAATTGGGTAATTTTTGTTTGTTAAGAAATTCCCAGTTCTATTACCCAAAAGTTGAGCAAATTATAAAGTTTCAATAATTGTGTATAAACAGTAAGTTAATCAGTGTTGTTTAATAATTTGGGTTTTTTTTTTTTTTTTTTTTTGTTTGCTCAGAGTGTAGTGTTGTTTTAGGATCGTATCAGGACACTCCCCCGGAGACAACTCCCCCGGGGACAACTCCCGGAGGAAAGCTCCCCGGAGGACAACTCCCCGAGGAACAACTCCCCGCGAGGACAACACCCCGGAGGACAGCTCCCGCAGGACATCTCCCCCGGAGGACAGGTCCCCCCAAGGACAACTCCTCCGGAGGACATCTCCCCGATGAAAACTCCCCGGAGGACAAGTCCCCGGAGGACATCTCCCCCGATGAAAACTCCCCGGAGGACAAGTCCCCCGGAGCAAGTCCCCCGGAGGACAACTCCTCTGGAGGACAACTCCCCCGGAGGACAACTCCCCGGAGACGACTCCCCGGAGGACAACTCCCCCGGAGGAGAATCCCCCGGAGGACAACTCCCCCGCAGCAACAACTACCCCGCAGGACAAGTCCCGCGGAGGACAACTCAACCATTCCGGAGAACAGATCCACATGCAGTCGTTTATTTTGCTCCATTTTTTTTATTTTTTTAATTTTTTAATTAAAAAAAAACACCGAAATAGCCATTCATGGAAATACAAAATCTTTGGCAATTTTTTTTTCTCTTTCCGGCGAAGGGTGTTAAAGTTTGGCAGCTTGTAGAGGCGTGCTGCTATTGAACCGAATTTTACCTCAAAAGAGAGAGAGAGAGAGATATCAACTTCAATCTAATCACCATAGAGATGATCTGATTAGATTTAGAGCATTAGTTCAATGTCAAGCCGTAACTAGGATTTTTGCGGGGGTCGAAATCTGAAAAAATTACCTTTTGAAGGATGATCTTGAGCGCAAAGCGCGAGCCAAATGTTTGACTAAAAATGACCCAAGCAGTATATTTGTACTTTTATTGTTCTATTTTTGTTGTTGTTGTTCTTTACAAACGGTGACGATCATCTTCTTAAAAAAAAAAAGAAAAAAAAAGGAAAAAAAAAGAAGAAAAAGAAAAAAAGGAAGGATTTTCAAGCGTGATCGTAAGTGGAAATTTTATATCACACCTCTTCAATTATACGGACAAAAATACAGGTACATAATTTGATACAAGGGTTTTTGTTTTGTTTTGTTTTGGCTTGATTTAGTAAATGTTTTACAATTATAAAAATTGTTTTTATCGATATGTGACGGAAATACTGAAAAGTGGGTGATATACCGAGATTTTTAGTTTCATCTACTTCTGGAGATATTTTCATACCAACACTATTCAATAACACCCTCTTTTTGATAACGATGACACGGCATGAATGCAAAGCTGTGCAAGTGCCATACTTATGAACACCATTCAGATATAACAATTGTCTGTAAAATCTTAAACCCAATGACAATGATTGTATTATATTATCCTTGAAAAATGACAAACAATGATGATGTTGAAATTGAGTTTTGTGAATTCCTTTGTGATAAATAAAATGTGTTCTCGTTACTTTGAACTTTTGATTTGATTTTTGATTGACTTTATTTTACATATTCATTTGCGCTCAATTCTTATTGTTTTAGGGTGTGATTAATTATTGATTAAAGCTTAATTATCGTGGCTCACCCCCCCCCCCCTTGCTGAAGACGACTAGAGATATGTAGGCCAACTCGCCTTCGTGCTCTCTTGTACTCCTGTAGCTTCGTATTTAGTTCCCCATTTTATATCTTGCACTTTCATTAATTTTCCTTTTCTGATGGTCACATTTCGTTGGGTTACCTCTGAATCTGCCAAACCTAACAACCTTTTGAGGGAAGGAGTAGCCATTCATAGATTGAAGGGGTGGTGGTTCCAATGGATGATTACAATTAAACAACCATTCCCATCCTCGCTTTGTCATTACAGAAGGGTTCTCCATGCGAAGTAATGTAATAATTGTAACAGAAAAGAAAAGCGCAAGGGGTTGCATAAAATCAATAGTTATAAAGCATTTAAAGTGAGGGGAGATGTCATCCCGGGGAGTTGTCCTTGGGGACCTATCCTCGGGGGAGATGTCCTCAGGAGTTGTCCTCCAGGAGTGACCTGCGGGGGTTGTCCTCCGGGGGAGATGTCCTCCGGGGGTGGTTGTCCTCCGGGGAGTTGTCCTCAGGGTTGTTGTCCTCCGGGGAGTGCCCTCCAGGGAGTTGTCCAGGGGAGGTGCCTCCGTGGGAGTTGTCCCTGGGGGGAAGTGTCCTCCGGGACCGTCCTTGGGGGACCTGTCCTTCAGGGAGATGTCCTGCGGGGACCTGTCCCTCCGGGGAGCTGTCCTCCGGGACTGTCCTCCGGGAGTTGTCCTCCGGGGAGCTGTCCTCCGGGAGTTGTCCCCGGGGAGTTGTCCTCCGGGGGAGATGTCCAGAACCGTTTAGGATAGATACTTCGGTCGTAACAACGAAAAATGTATGACGCAGTATACCCGAATCGATTGCTCAATCCATATTCGTTGTGGGCTGTATAACACACAACAAAATTATTAGGGCTTACAATTAATAACAAAAACGATAAGACAAAGTAGTTAAACCTCGCATGAAAGAATATTATTTGAGTTGCTTGATATGTATATTGGCTTTTTACCCTCTAAATTTGTATTATCTGCACGTCGATGTTTATCCTGCCATTTTTTGTAACGCTTATAAATCATTTTTTGGGGTTCATATTATTGTTTTTCTTGAAATAATTGTTTATCGTTGACCATTTCCGTTAATTTAAAAAGAAACAATGAGGCATAAAGATCGGAAGCTGCTCAGAATGATCATTTCCGATGTTGTTTTCTTGTTTTCTTTAACAAACAAAAAATCTAATTCCCAATTGTATTTTATTTATTTACCAAAATGAAGCTTTTTGTTTGTAATTCATGCATGTTTTAAAGTGAAGTCAAAAGGAGCCTGAGCTTTCGATCCTAGCAGAATCTTCGTCTGAGACAAAATGACACAGAAAAGTAGGGAACAAACTTTTGTTCCCTACTTTTCTGTGTCATTTTGTCTCTGACGAAGATTCTGCTAGGATCGAAAGCTCAGGCTCCTTTTGACTTCATTTTACACCATTAGCTCTCCTTTATAGGATAAGCAGTTTCAGCAGTTCTCTTATTTTGTATTTTCATGTTTTAAAGTCTTACATTTGCAGCTAACATTACCAAGGTATCTATTTACTATGAGTTGTCTACATTTATATGGTTTCTAGGGCCAACCCTTTCATTTCAAACAATACTTTCTCCTACTTCCAATCCGATTGAATGAATAACCTGAGCTCTCTGTGGCCCAATATGCTTCGAAAATCTCTATTCATAAGTCTGGTTTCTCAATCCTCTTGTATCAATAAAAGAGACACTTCTCAAGAACTCTCCAATGTTGGACCTTCTTTGAACGCTTATGTACTTAAAAGATTAGATACCTATTCATTCTTTCGTCTATTCAGAAAATATCTTTCAAATTTTCTCCCTTTTCTCTCTCCTAATATCATGAATATGTATTTATTTGTTATCCCCCCTTTGCATTTCTAACGTTCATGTTATTATTTTGCTATATCGTGTTTAATGATAGGCCTAGCTGGGCCTACAACCTTATTATTTATTTATTTATTATTATTATTATTATCATTATCATTTTACATTTATTCCACTTTTTTACGTATGGCATTTCCACCATTCTTCTTGCTGTCTGCATTCACTTCGGGTTTTTTTCACGGTAACTTTAACGTAATTCCCAAAGTCTGCTGTCCCTCAGTTTAATCTCGTAATAGTCATGATATAATCCATCAATGCTCGAGTGCAAATCTGATCAATCTTAAAACCAACCATCATGATGACTTGAAATAATAGTGAGTCCTATTCTTAAAATATCAAAAGTTAATTTTGATTATGGAATATAAAGAATGCAAATCTGCATAACAAATCGTAAATCCGTGATTTGGAATGATAGTTAAGTTAAAATGTTCAGTCCTGCTCCTTTAAAACCTTTTAAGAAAAGGTCGTCTCAATTCCAGAATAAAAACAGAATAATATTTCGGGTAGATTCCTGAAGTCTATTGTTATTTTTTGTTTTGTTTTTTGAAAAGAGTAATAACTTAAGGTTTATTTGGGGGTAATTACCGAGTTGTTATCCATACTTTTTGGATTTTAAACTTGGAGTTATAGTAATTATGTAAGGAGAATGAAGAAATGTCGTTATCCAATGTGACAACCGTTTCAAGGTTGAAACAATTCGTGTTGTTTGTCAAATGAACTATATATCTCTGAGATCAGGTTTGCAAATATTCTCTACATGTCTTTAGTCATAAACCCGATAACGAGCGTCACTAATTAAACATAGATAGGAGAACAGAGTACACTTTACACCCGGTCTCAAATAGTTTCCATGCCAACATTTGATTCATTCTAATTTTTGTTTAAATTTTATTTATTTATTTATTTATTTTGCTTTTTGAATATAGTGATATTTAAACAAAACAAAACAAATTGCGACAAATTTATTTGAATTAATATAAAAATTGATTAAAATTAATATTCCATCTTTGCTTGATAACTGTGTCATTAAAAGTTTTGTTTTTACAATGTTATTATTAGCCTTCCTATCCTCTTAACTATTTCAATATTGTTTACCCCTTTCCCTATATCACCTTTTCAATTAATTCATGTAGTTTCGTCCATGTTTTCTTTCTTCAAATTATCAGCTTATGATAATTATTGTATACTCTTCTCTTATGCAATATCCAATCTCGTTACCCAATTACTTCTTTATTCATTCTAGCTCAAGAAGTTCCCCTCCAATGAAAAAAAAAGGGTACTTATCGAAGTTCTGTAACTGAAATAACACCCACCACACCAGTCTTTGGCGGGGGGTGGGGGGCTATTTGCAGGCTACAACGTGACTAGTCTACACGTTTATTAGGAAGAGGAATTTTTAGGCCTATTCTCCAACTCTATCACGTCCCGCCTCTCCCTTGGACTCTGATCGATAATAAAGCTTGTAATCAATATTGTTCCCTAGCACCAGCACAATTACATTTACCCCTTTACGTTTTTCATACCTAGTAAACTATCGATCCAGTCTCTTCAACTATTATAAAGCGCTTCGGCGGTCAAATTTGCCAACAACAAGAACATCGACTAAACAATGAAACCTGCTTATTTCGGCTAATTTCCAAAAACATGATCATATGATTTGGAGTTATGAGCAAAGAAGTAAACCGCCAATTATATGCCTGGTACATGGGACCTTGTACGATTTTTGATAATAGCTTCGTATGAAAAAGACATTCTGTATTGACGTATTCTGGCACTGGTAACGTGCAATTTAAATCAGAGTTGAAAAGAATAAAGTGATAAAAATATGTCAACAATATTGAAACAATCATACGATTGAGCATTCGAGCGAAAAACAAACAACTTAGATTAACTAGTTTTATCTATACAACTTCCGTATAATGAAACGAAATCCAAACTGAAATATTCCCCACAATATATATGATAAAACGTTAATAATCTTGGCCAAATTTACCACACACAGCGAACCCTTTGTCGAAAATAGATTTATATTGTTTTTGGAATCATATAATTTGATCTTATTAAAATGATAATTTGATATACTTCTTCTATTAGCCACGATAACGTGAGTGTGATGAGTATTAGTTCCCTTTACTAATATAAGATTTAATTAAGACCGCAATAATATACCATTAAGCTTATTTAGCTGATATAAATAGTGTTTCTTGCTTGTGTGTAGCAGAACTAACGAGGGTTGGTTCTATCTCTTTGCTAAGTAATTTTGTTTAGCTTGACTATCTATAAATGTGAGACCTCCGAAGTTAATTAACGCTTCATTGGACTTAATGGGAGCGTCATAACGTATTGTCTGTGAATTGCAGAGTAGTGCGTTATTCACCTCAATTAAAAATCGTCTTGACGGTCGAGATGATTGAAATGTCCGATAACCCTAATTTAGAATCCATAACATATGCTCCGGACGACAATTGCTCCAGCCCTATAAATTCCAATACACTAATCGAACTAATGACTAACTTTCAACCAGGGACTTTAACACTATATCTCTCTACCACTAAAACCTTAACCCTACCTAATATAAATCCCTATTACAACCCTAACCCTAACCCTATATCTTAGACGAAATAAAGCCCGGAGCAATTGTCGCAGGAGCAAATGTCGGGTCACCCCTAATTTATTGATGTTTGATACCATTAAATCAAAGATTTACAATCGCTATGACAAATAGATTCTTTATGAAATTACGAATTGCTAGCGTCAATTTAAAAAAAAAATAATGGATAGAATGGTAACTTTGTCAAGCATATTCTTTGAAGGTTTGTCAAACCTAAAAATCTGAGTGACTACATTATTTTAGACATTTCTATTACGTTAGTTGTTATCTTTCCTTTCGAGAGGATGTAGGGGTAGATCAAGCAAAATTAATAGCCTAACCCTAAGGAGAAATCTCTCCACTATTCACATTATGTAAACGTGCACAAAATTATAAGGTATAACGAATAACGTCCAACTTCATCTGTGGACCAGTAGTGGTATATAGTTGGTAGAATTTACCAACTCTAAATCCTAACGGTTTAACTTTATACACTCATTGCCATTGCCAATATCTTGGGAAAGGGTAGTGTACTATTTGCATCCAACCTTGACTGATGGAAATAGAGATTGAAACTGACTCAATAGGTTGGAATGTTCTCCTAATCCGGGGGTTAAACAAGACCATCTTCATGGTTTTAGATGACAGTCTGCGAATCCGATTCACACACAATAGATACATGTACGGGGCACTCCGATGCACGTTGCGAACCAGGGGGCGGTTCGTACAGCGTCGCGTTCCCCTTAGCAACCAGAGTGGTACTCATTTCTCGGTGTCTTTCGCATAAGTAACGGCGTCTTTGAATAGTAGATTTGTTTTTCTTCCTCTGAAAAACGATTGTGAAAGTAGCGATTGTGGCGTTTGTAATAAAGTGAGACATATAGACAACATAATGTTAAGAACAGACAAAACTGGTATAATTGTACGTTCTGTCGGGTGACAAACAATGTGAAGGTTAAGCTAAGTTTTTTTTTTTTAATACATGTATGCATGGTAGGCCTATTTGATATTGACGGTGACGAACTTAGTGGCCTTTCCTGTAATAGGCCCCTCTGTTGTCTCTCATGCTCCCATTTCGAAATCTCCAAGCGATGATAATGAACTTAATTTCTTTCTTGTCAGGGTTACCCATACTAAAATTTATTTACGACGCGTAAATTATGTTGTCGGTTCGAACAAATTACGTACAAGTAATCGTCCAATAAATTATTGTTCATCGAAAATAACAGGAAAAGTCGATACAATCTATAAAACAAAAAGATACTCGGCAAGCATACCTACTCTTTGATAAAAGGCTTTTATATCTCCATGTTTGTAAAATATGATTATCGACTGCATGCTTTGTTTTATCATACTATCAGGGCAAAAGTACGATCATAATTCTGGTCCCATGTCTATAAACCAATCGACGAGGAAGGGCAGGTTTGCCTGAGTGCGAATCTATTGCCCGATAATGATATAGAATTCCTTGGTTCATGATGGTCCATGCATGTCGTTGATAACGTCGAGTCGTATACTTGTCTTTTCAATATCGACATATACCAAGAAAATTAATTATTTACTCGAGTATAGTCGGTGAAAATACAAGAAGCTCTACGTGCTTGTGAATATTTAACAAATAAAAAAAAACAAAAATGTTCACATATCAATTCTAGTTGTAAACTTAAGAGGAAGAGGGCGCTATCACTCTACGCAAATCAAACGCTGCCATAGACATTTTGTATTTTGCACAGTTTTTTCACTTTGTTTTCTTGATTATGGCGAGCAACTACCTTTTCAAAGAAATGATCAACTTGAATAAGTACGCTAAGAGTCTTTTTTTTTCAAAAATAGGAATAACTTACTGCAAAGGGGAAAAAAAGTCCTGTCACTTGTGTCAATTCGAAATTCTAATCAGATCAAATTCCTGTACAATAT
This sequence comes from Paracentrotus lividus, assembly GCA_940671915.1. Classification (NCBI taxonomy): domain Eukaryota; kingdom Metazoa; phylum Echinodermata; class Echinoidea; order Camarodonta; family Echinidae; genus Paracentrotus; species Paracentrotus lividus. The sequence continues at coordinate 46,746,226 of CALNVZ010002974.1, forward strand.
GGCCAATTTTGCTCTCAAAAAAGCTCATACGCCACATAATTATCTTCCTGGATAACGCATAATTATATTACAGCTTAATGATCAAGCCGTTTTTAAAAGCTTGAATTCTCACATTTCCAGAGATGGTAAATTCATTTCGATTGGTTAAGAAAAAGTCCTGTCACTTTAAACATTATCACAATAGAATCTTTACTCGATGGGTCGATATTTCCGCATATCACATGCATATCGCATGTGGACGGCGTCTTCGCAAGAGGTGACAAGATCACTACTTATATCAATAATCGTTTGGAACATCAATCTATGTGAAATAAAGATTCTGATTACAGTCATCACAATAATGTTATAAGCTTGCCCAAATGTGTATTTCCTCCATCTGGTTTGGAGAATCTATTAACTAACAACATGATAAAAGTTCATTAATTTCTTTCATCTCCATGTACGAGTAGATTGCTGAACCGAACGGATAATACCATTCCAGCTGCAGGGAAGTCTTCTTAAGCGAGTTTTTGTGAGCTAATTTATTATTGCAGCCAGCTGTATAGATTTCTACGCTTGTCAGTCGTATTTCCAACGTCGCTTCGTTGCGTCTGGCCTCTTAGATAATGGACGCGCCTTGTTTAATTACGATATAATGCCGCACATTGGTATACGTTAACTTTACATTTTACATAGAGTAGAATTGATATGGAATTGCTAAACAAATATATACATTCTATAAGAGTGCATGAGACAGTGTACAAAATAAAGATGAAAGGGAATCGACACTAAATTGAATCGCGATTCAGCAGCACTGAATATTGTTTAATATATATATATATATATTTTAAACAATATATATATATATATATATATATATATATATATATATATATATATATATATATATTAAACAATATATATTGCTCGAGTTTCAAAGATTGAAAAAAGCAACATAGGCTATCCAGATATGGAGCTTGTGAAGAAAGGGGTGGGGGCAACACAAAGGGCAATTTTGTTATTTTATATACAAGCGGCATGCCTGGACCCGCCATTCAGTTACTAAATTAATTATCCCAGTCTACATCCCCCTAATCCTGATTGTTTTCTTTTAGGAAACCCAACGACCCCTTTTAATCGTTTGTAGGCAAAAAAAAGAAAAAGAAAAAAAAAATGTTGGTTATAGGAGTTGGGGCAAGACCCCTCATCCCGTTGTATTTCGCCTATTATGTGACCCTAATATGACTAACACCAGAGATTAGGTTAACTTGGATAGTGTTACACCAGGGAAGCACCCTACACGGCACCTGCGTATAAGGAAAGAAAGTACATAATTAACACCTTTCCCCTCTCTTAACATCGGTCAACAATATAAACCTGCTAAAAGTTTTTAAATTGAAAGCTAAGTCAACTGAAGTCGGACTACATTCTGTTTAAAGTTTGTTTTACTCTCTGGTCAGTATTTACCTTTGCTTGTGTCAAGAAAGTTGATACATTCACATGAATGGAAAAGGAGAGGCATTATTGAACGTTGAAAGAAAATACAAGCAGAACAATGGTGATGTGAACAGCTTGATTTATAAGGTGTAGTAAATATAGGCTACAGCATCGGCAATCATTGAGAATGGCGGTTGGAGGAACATTGGGTGTGTCTACTTCGTCTTTTTACGAATTTAAATTTCCTGTCGTGAAAACATTCTATTTGGTACGTATGTATCAAGAAGAAATATCTAGGAATAGATATAGTGATTAACATGACTGAAAATACGAGGGATCGATCATGAAGATAGAAAGCAATAGAAAGAATGATGATGATGATACCAATCAAGTTTGTCAGAAAAGAGAGGGGGATGAGAAAGAAGCTGAAAAAAAAAGAAGGAGAGAGAGAAGTCCTTTCATTATATCCTCGTATTTTCTTGAGAATAATAAAATCAAAATTGCGTAAATAATACATGTCGTTAATTTATGCTATATACTCACTCAATATATTTATTTTAACTGTTTTCATATCGTCGGCCTCAGCCAGAAGGGCCTTAACATTTTTAAAGGTCATTTATAATGTACATATATTAAAAACGCTAAGGCCCTTTTGGCATGAGGCCGACGATATGTTTATTTAGTTACATTCTGCTTTCTCTCTCCATACAGGACACCAAGAATGCAGAAAAGGCCCTTCTCCCACCCATTGACACGTAAGTTTAGCTCCAACATTTTTATTCATAGACCTGTAAGTAAAATCCTGCATTTCTCCTTTTTGGTTGGAAAAGGTACAGATTTATAACTAAATTAATTACATTAATCAATATCATTTTGTTTGAGTAGCACGTTAATCGAATAACTGCTCAGATAATGATAATTTATTTTCGTTTCACTTAATCCTTTTTGTGTTTATTTGAAATATGTTAAAATGAATTTGACAAAATGTTAAACATTTTAAAACATGTTCGAACGAACACATAGAATATGAATCTGAAGGTTCTTTCTCTGTGACTATTTTTACTTTTTACACCACTTTGGTATAAAGACAGGTTGTAGTAAAAAGTAATACTGGTTCAGCCGTCTGCTTATAGCAATTGCTGAAAATGTACACTTCTTATTTTTGTTCCTCGTCCTGACATATGACAATGGTGCAAGATAGTGAAAGAAGTTTTAGACGCTCAGGCGAAACCATTAGGCCAACAATTTTACGGGGTTACAAATTCGATTTTATGTGTGAAATTTAACCTTCTGCTAACAAACTTTACAGCAAAACAACAGTTCTTCTCCTGACCTCATCTTTGGAAATGATGAAGACTTTTATGAAGTTCTCGATTGAAGTTGTCGGGCATTCGATTTTAACATGTTTAAATGGTTAAGAATTTGACACTTGTGGTGTAAACGGAAATGTTGTAGCGATGAATTGTTTCCTCGCATGATTAAATATTGTTTTGGACATTTAATCGTGTGATTATAAACACTGTGGAATCAATAACACTTTTTACATAAACATCATTTGCTCTCCTAAACCAACCTGACACCTCTTCAGTTAAACCATTGGTTACCATCAAAATGTAAAAATCTATCGGCAGTAATTCAGGATTGGTGTTCATTTTTGTCATGACTTCCGAACAGTAATTAGCAGGTGCAAATTTTGCTCACGCGTTGTGTTCAAAGTAGAAGTATTATATCCTTAAACAGTATTAATAATTCACACGAGATTGATATATTGACTATATGCCTGGCAACCGACAGGTGCTATAGCACCACGGGAATTGCAAAATCCACGGAAACATCATGCAACACTAATTGGAGTCCAATAATTTAACATCTTGTCGACAAAATTACATCTAACTCGGAATTAGAATCGTCACTCTGACAGAGCAGAAAGATGATGATGTTTTTTTAGTGTGTGGAAATGAACACAATTCTTGCTAATGTGATCACTATCACTTTCTGTACTGTGATTGTTTGAATTCAAAAGTGAACTGCTTACCTGAGACATGATTTAGCGAGGTGTCATTAAATGTTATTGGACTAATTTCTTCATCTGAATATTCGATTTTTTAATACGGATAAGATTACGTTATGGAGAAGCCCGATAATACTTAATACTGCGTGTAACTGATTTTCTGCATTGGACGGTTATCTTTTGATAGTGATAAACGATAAATAATTTTTTTTGTGGACGTGTGAATGGCGACTTCAAATTTATTATAATGTTTGTTCGGGCCATGGATTTAAAAAATAGTAGTGAGCGATATTGCTGTCGTGCATTCACTGCTTACATTAGCAGAAAGGAATATTGGCGACATAGGAAAGAACTGGAACGATGGGAAAGGTATTGACGAAAAGAAATTGATAATCAAATCGATTCCCGGTATTGTACAAGTTAAATTATTATCAATCAAGCTAAAACATATTACGCGATGTTATCTCATAACGTAATTATTAATGATTGAACCAACGATGGTGTTAAAGACTTATCCAACAAAAATAACATGATTAAAATATGGATTCATTATTTTCGCAACATAATTTCTTTTTTTGCATCTTTAATAATAATATTAATAATAATAATAATGCCAATTTTTCCTCTCTAATCTTTAATCATTGGTTCACTTTAATTTGTTTGAGGTGTTTTCTTGTCATAGTACTCTTTTGTCAATGACTATACTCAAATAAAATAGCATGATTAAAGTAAAAGTGATTATACGGTCTCGATTCCTGATCGCAGGTTATATGACAGCCTCTTCGCCAACCTATCAGCCAGCTACCCTTCTCATCTCTTACGAAAACGATGGGAGACCACCGCCGCCGTGCCGTCATCGTCAACTTCAACATCGGTCTCGTCTGAACCGAATAGCACTGCCAGCTATCTTCCATTCATTGGAACAGCCCGACTTCATCCTAAAGAACTCAGTCAGACTGTACGTCGAGATGACAACGCCCTTCCGCCCAAGTTCTGCTACGGCTGCGCAGCGGAGGTCGGCAATCGCGGTGGTATCAAGGTAAGACATGTGACATGATCACGTTTAGGCCTATGCGTTATTTTATTGGTATATGTTGCAAAAATACTTTGTAACCATCATTTAGAGATAAATGTTTATAAGTAAGGGAAACAGAAAACACTATCATGATTTTTAACAAAGAGGGGAAAAAAGATTAATTTCATTCAACCAACTTTGATTTTGTTAGGCATAATCTTCCACTTTTGTAACTTGATATGCATTATTTCTATGGAAACATAATACACCCTGTGTTCATTTAATTTGTCTTACAATATGAATTTTTTTTTCGCGTTTTTAATGTTTCAATTCAAAGGCCCCCATCTTCTTTCTCGACAATCCCGACGATGAAGCGAATACCAACCAAGTTGGCATCGAGCATGCACAGTTAATTCCTCAAGGTGATTCCGCCCAGCAACAGGTTGCTACCACCCGAGTTTGCTATGGATGCACTCTCAGTAAACTACCACAGTAAGTTCAGGGCATCTCTTAATTTCTTTGTTTTGGAATATTATTAGTGTTCCTTATTGTACTCTAAACAAAATGACAGATCCGCCACATCGATATTTTCACACTTTCTCTTTTTTTCTTGCACAAACTTGCTCCCTTGCCCTTTTTTTTTTTTTTTTTTTTGACAATGAAAATATCTCTTCACGCTTATAAAACAGACAGTAATTCTTAGATCCGTAGACAGACGGTTGCTCCTTTCTCTCTCTCTCGCTATATAAAACAGCATTTTAATTTAGAAAACAACATAAATTACAGTAAGGCTTTGCTCAAACTTTTTAAACTTTTGAATACATTTCCCTTTGTTTTAGCATACACGTATATAAGCCACGTCGTGTTGGTGGCGGTTACACCATGGTTCGTCAAGGAGTAGAGCCGTATACTGGAAGAGAGAAAGATGGCGGCTCACCACAACCGTCATCGTATATATCAGGTATACAATCATGTGAAGTCAGTATCATGGAGTTCAGTGTATTATATTCATGTCCACATATCTTCATTCTGTCTTCAAAATGGGGTTATATTCATCTACTATTCTATTTATTGAGCTTTCATGTATCTTGAAGCCATGTAGGCCTAATAATATTCATTACTTAGCTTACATATCTCGCATTGTCTGTACATTCTATGTGTGACAATTCTATGTACATCAACTGAAAGTTCATCAAAATTTCTTCCTCCAGTTTTTGTTTATTATTTTTGTTTTACTTTCTCATCATTCTCTTCCTAGATCAAACATATCATTTATTTAAAAAGAAATCATGATGCCACTCTCTCTATTTGTAAACATTCGCCTGTTTCATTTCTCTCCCGTTTCATTCAATCATGCATGCTTACAATCACACCTTCATTGCATCTATAAAGCTGACATGTCTTTCGATGCGGACGACGAAATCGATGCCGAAAGCCAGTACGATGAGGAGGTCGCGGCGGTGGAAGAGGCGGCGGTGGAAGAGAAGGCAATGTTGGATTTCTTCAACGTCGCCAAACTCTCAGAGCCAATTCTCCCGCTGCCTTCAATTCCCCGGGAGAAACCTCTCCCGATCCCGCAATGTATTATGGAGAAGATCCGTCAGGGAATCAGTTTACATGAACGTAAGTATTTAAACATATCATTATGAATATGTGCCGTGCCAAGGTGTCTTTGCCCTCGGTGTGTGTCTGCGTTACGGTATGTGCGGGAAATAGGCGAGGGGGGGGGGGGGGTGGAATTATTTGATTCTTGCATGTTGGATTAAAAGAAAAATGTCAGGGTTGTTGGTAAATTTAACCCGGCACCCCTATTCTAGGAATTTGAATCCATCTCACCATGCCCATGATGCCCCTTTTGAATTTTTGTTCAGTGGACATTTTATTAATTGTTTATTCCATTTCCGTCTTTATTCACGTCATTCGAATCGGATTATGTAATCTTGAACCTTGAACCTTGAACCTTGAAGAAGTACTCTCCCAAAAAGCGTAGACGCTGTCCTGGAGAGGGTTGTGCTGTGTCAGGTGCTGTTGGTGCTCCGGGTGATGTGGTGACTGGTGGTGAATATCCTCGGTGCACTATATACAGTGTGCTAGGTGCAGTGTGCAGGTGGGTGCGTGTGTGTCCCTCTCCTACGCATCTTTACGTTGGGGGGGGGGGGGGGAGGGCAGCATAACTTGAATGGGATGAAGTGCTGCTCCCGGAAGCCAGCTACAGATGTGATGTAACGGCAGTGTTGGGAGAGTATTCTAAACGGATTGTCCTCGGAAACATGCTGTACATGTAGCAGTTTACTCTGCAGTATGGCTGAGTGTATCTAAGATTGTGTCCAGTATATTGAGATCGTTGGGGGAGAGAATTACCGATGATGAGACTTGTCTGATGTGGCATGCTGATGTTAACAATCTTGTTGTGGATCTTATAGAACATCTCACACTGATTAAGGAGGCGTCCGTGCTGGAGAGAATCCCAGCCGAGGGATGACAGCATGGCTGATACACTGGATTCTCTTGAGCAGTTGTGGAAGACAAACCTTGCACTCTGACGTTGAGTGTTCTCTAGAATGTTAACATCTCGCTGCGTGTAGGGGTTCCATGCACATGAGGCATACTCCAGTTGGGGTCTGACAAGTTGCTTGTATGCAATGTCCTTTACTCTTCGGTCACATTTACCAAGAGCGCGACGTATATCTCCGAGAGTGCGAGCAGCTTTAGATGATATTTTCTGTGCATGGACGTTCCAGTTAAGATTGTTAGAAATAGTAACCCCAAGGTACTTGTAGGTGGTTGCCTTGGGAACAGGTTGGCCACTGATGTTGAAAGTACAATCCAGAGGTTGCCGTTTCAGGGTGATGCACATGTGAGCACACTTCTTCACATCGAAGGACATGTCCCACCGTGTTGCCCAGTCAGATAAGGTTGACAGGTCTTGCTGGAGAGTCGTTTGGTCGTCTCCTGTCTGGATCCGGCGATACAACACACAATCGTCAGCAAAGAGTCGGATTGGTGATGAGACATCCTCACAAATGTCATTGATGTACATTAAGAACAGTACCGGGCCCAGCACTGAACCTTGTGGTACACCAGACAGAACATCGGTTGGTGGTGATGCTGTTCCATTGACACATACTGACTGAGATCTACCAGTTAGGAAGGCTTGGATCCAGTTGTGAGTTGCTCCGGTTATGCCATAATAACCCCACTTGTGGAGAAGCTTTCTGTGCGGCACCTTGTCAAAGGCCTTGCTGAAGTCTAAAAAGTTTGCATCTGTCTGGCATTGCCTGTCGATATTGTAGGCCCAGTCATTGATGGATTCCAGTAGTTGTGTTTCACATGAAAGCCCTCTACGAAAACCATGCTGGTTTGGAATGATGATGTTATTTGTTTCCAAATATTTCGACATGTGACTCAGTACTATGTGCTCAAGAATCTTGCAGCATAAGCATGTGAGTGATATTGGTCTGTAGTTTGCTGGGTTGCTCTTGTCAACAGACTTGTAGATGCTTGCCACTTGAGCTTTTAGCCAATCACTTGGTAAAACACCCTGGTCATAAGATTGTTGGAAGAGATGAGTAAGGAGCGGGGTGATCTCATCTGCATAGTCCCTTAGTAATTAAAGATTTTAACTTAAAATTTTGATATTTGAAATGAGGGAGGCAGCATTGATGTCTAAAAAAAAGGAGGGCGGACAGCTGGAATATGCTGTCGACTCAATCCAACAACTTCCGCCACAACCTCCGACCCCGCCGGAAACGCAACGCCCACGCCACGACTCTTCGACCACAATAGGACACCGCCTCTACGCCAGCCACACCGGCCTCGATTTCACCAACGTCCGCATTCGACACCCGACTTTCCCGCCAACCAGCCACCCACGCAGCTACAACAATAGAGCGCCACCCACGCCGACCGTCCGGCGTCGATGCTACTCCCACGTCCGCACATCAGCTATATATCCCGCGCATCTTCTACCACTCTTCACTCCTGAAGACGGACAGTCAACCTGTCCGAAACGTCGAGCACTCTCTACTACTACTCAAGCCTTCCTCGCATCTCGTCTTCTCAACTGGTTTACAGTCCTTTTCAGGACTAAATCACGAAAGATTACCTCCAATTCTACTCTCTACTCTCTATCTCGCCTATCAATTTTCTACTTTCTGTAACTCTTCATTTCCTCTTCTACTTTCTCAAACAGTCCCTTTTAGGACTAACCACATGGTGAACCGTAAACCTCATCATCGTATGGAATATGCTGGTTGTAAAATTTCTGATATATTATGCATATTCATTAATATCTATATTCTGATTCTTGCTATCTATTTTATTTTGTACTTGTCGCATATGATGAAATGACAAACGTTTACCTTTTCTTCTTTTTCCAAACGCATTCCAATAATCAGAACACTGCTATGCCTGCCGAGAAGGTAAATCTAATTTAATTTCAATAAATTTATCTGGAGTAAAAAATGAAGTCCATATTTGAATGAATAAATGAAACGTAATACGTAATTCAATGAAATAATAGCCATTATTAACATTACAATTTGTATAGTGAGATATATAATAATCATGTCAAAATGAGAAAGTCAATTTGGTTATTATTGGATTCCATTCCATGCGTACTGAAACTTTCTATCATCTGAATTAAACTGCAGCTCCTTTTTTAAATTTTCAAGAAACGATTTGGTAAAATCTCATTTGATAAAAACAAGTTTTTAATAACAACAACTGAACAAGCATAAAAGATAAATGTCAGCAAATATACGGAAAACACAATAAAAAGCAAGAAACATGATTAAAATAAATAGTTGACGTTGAGCATAGAAGATAACTATAAAGAGCAATTCTACAATTATGATTATGTAATATGATTTGAAGTAACATTTTATCATTGTATTTTTATTTTCTACTTCATTTCCCATCATCCTCTATTTCGCTACTCTGCATGATCATTTCTTGTCTATGACGTCATCATAGCTCTCAAACACTATTGGCCAGAATACTTCACATTGAAAGCGGAATCAGATGGATCAACTTCCGGGGTCGGAACCTCCATCGGTTCAGAAGGTTCATTATCATTCTCTCATTTCCTACATTTTAATTTGTTCATATAAACTGAAGAAATAAAACTCTCTGTTACATTACATTCTCCTTTCATTCACCAACTACATATTTTTCAAACTGATATTACATTGCATCTTAGTCTCCATTTCTTTTTAATTTATCATAAGTTCAAGATGTTTCAATTGCCAATAATAGCTACTTTCTTGGTTACCTCCGTTATTCGCATACAAATAAACTGTTCCATAACTTCAACACAGATTACATATCACCGTAGCTATATAGGTGTTTTATTCATTATCTTATTCAAGTAATCAAAACATGAACTTTTCAATAGTTCTTACCAGTCAAATAATACACGTACATAATTATTATTATCTACCTTGACAATGATTAAGTTGCTTGATACCATACTTGATTATAGAATGAAGTTTCATTTTTTTTTCAGGTTTACACGGCATTGTGATATAATTATTATTGTTATGATTTTATTCATATATAACATTATTTAGTTTAATTTTACTCATACTTAAATACAAATTACCAAAGACAAAAATACCACTTCAGCTTCTACGAAACTATTATTTAATGACACCTAAAGAGAGGACTGTAGAAATAGTAATTAAAAAAAGCCTACTCTATTATTAAATAAACCTATAACGTTTCACTTAACTTTGAAATGAAAAAAAAATGTGATTATACGAAAACTGCAATTTTTGGGAGCATTGGTGAGGCATATGTACTTATTTTATCATTTTTTTTTTTTTTATTATTATTTTGTTCCCAGCTCTTCAAGAGGAAGAGCGCCGCCAAGAGGAAAGAAGACAACAGTTAGAAGAAGCTCGACAGTTGAGATTGGAAGAAGATGCAAGACGAAAAGAAGAAGAGGCAGAGAGAAGAAAGAATCTCTATAAACGTAAATATTTTATTGTGCTTTCATTTTAACATCAGTTTTAATGTTTTGACACTAAATGAATCCTGAGAATTTATTTAAGTCTTTAAGTGACATGGACTTGCTTATAAGGGGAAAAAACATTTTTTAATACCAAAGGACACATTTTTTTAATCCGAGACCTTTCTGCTATACAATATATCGTCTGAAGTATACCACGACTTTGAAACTATTATGTATTTTAATTTACTATAAAAATCGAAACATTGTAGGATAGCAATAAAGACATAAGAAGTAAGTTATTTATTATCATAAATTCTCTTACGATATAACGGAAAATCCTACACTAAAATCACATTTTACGGTTATTCGATTGGACTGTATTATAAAGAGGGTCAGTTGGTAGAGCAATAAGGGCCACCCTGTATGAAGCAGAAAGAAAAATACATGAATGAATATAATTATGTTAATGTATTTGCATACATTCTCCCCTAATCAACCACTTTCTTTATATATTCAGCTCCAAAGGCTTTCCAGATAAAGAAGACTGAGAAGAAAGTTATAGAATCGACGGACCCATTTACACAGGATCGAAGTCTTAACGTTCCTAAGAGTGACGGATTCAAACTAAAGAAAACCGAAAAACAAACGACGAAGTTTGTCGAACACTCTCGACAGGAGACAGAGTGGAAAGAGCCCAGAAAATTCGAACTGAGGAAGACGGAGCCGAAGACTACGACTACGGAATGGAAGCCTCCGGAAAGAGCCGAACGACTCAGGCCGAAGACCCCTCCACCACCACCGCCCCCACCAAAGGGCAAAAAACCCACAGTGCCTATCGAACCGAAAAAGCGCGAACCTCCTGTGAAGAAACCAGATCCCCCTCCTCCACCCCCGCCGAAACCTGTCGAAAAGCCGAAGCCGGTTGAAAAACCCAAAGTGCCTCCGCCACAAAAGAGGTAAATAATGATAATAATAATAATTTTAAAAAAAGTAAATAAAAAAAATCAACAAACACGTACCACAAAAATTTTTATTTTTGAATCAGATTAGATAATCTTTTTTTTTTTTTTTTTTTTTTTAAATCGTGATTTCTAGTTTCATACAAAATAGTAAATGTTAACGTAGCTTGACCTATAGTTTTAGCAGTAAAAAATCTCCATGATACATAACTTATATATATTATTCAATTTTCACTTTCTATCTTACATGTGTAGTCATGTTTGTCCTTTTCGCTTTCTATCTGTTCGATGACCTTTTTCTGATGAGAAAATTTGTCTTTCTTTATTGAGTCATGTAATATGCACGCATTAACTTCTTTGTGTATAATTTACGTTTTAAAGAGTGAAACGTGGTCTTTCTACGTATGAAACCGCATGCCCAAAATTATATTTCTATATGCCTTGTCTTTTTTTTTTTTTTTAGTATAGTTCATTTATTTCAATTCGTTAAACATCTTTATTCCAGGCTAACTTAATATCGCTACATATCACGATCCCTTTAATGAAGTCTATTCTTCCAATAATGTTTCATTTTTTCCGAATTATTGGGAAATGCATTTAGGACTGAACTCATCAAAAGTATAAAAACATTTTCTTTCGTCCTAAATGAAACACATCTTTGAAAAAATACATGGCACAAATAAAAATGTACAATGAAGAACATTGTTGATGTGCATGCATGCATTTGTAACCTGAGAGACGAGCTTGGGTAACCGATGCCTGATTGAAAGAAAACAACCTCGGATACAATTAACTTTCTTATATAATATCCTTCAGCCGGTATAAGGATATAACTATGATTTGTATATGTCTTGCATTTTCCATATAGACTTTATTATTATTATTATTATTATTATCATATGTGTTATTTATTTTTATGATTTTATGCTGTTGCGATTGGGACTTTCATTCCAAATATAAAGCGAACCCAAACAGAACCAAAACCTATCGAAAAACCAGTAAAACCGAAGGAAGTTCTTAAGCCCCAAAACCTCAAAAAGAAAAAGTACAACGGAACCGAAATCACGGCCACAGAAAGACCCTCCTCCACAGAAGAAAGAAGTACCAAGAAAATAGAACCGGTTAAGAAGGAGCCACCGAAGCCCGTAGAGAAACCGAAGAAATGGGAGCAACCTCCAGAGAAACCGAAGAAAGTGGAAGAACCTCCCAAGAAACCGATCATCAAAAAAGAGGAAAAACCGAAACCAGTTGAAAAGGAGATACCGAAACCGTTGAGAAAGAAAAACCAAAGCCGGTTGTAAAGGAAAAACCACAACCGTCGTGAAGGAGCAGCCAAAAAAGGAACCGAAGCAGCGTGAGTAGAATGGACGCACCCGGTTTTCAATCCACAACCTTCCCGCCCGCACTATATCCGCACCCACACCGCACCATACAATCCCTCGCTTTTAACCCCGCAACCTTGCATTACAGATATAACTGCATTCTATTTATATTGCTGTTTCTTTGCATATAATTATTATATAACCTGCATTTTGTGTTTGCTAATTGATGTAAATATTACCCGTCATTATTACCTAATTTATGCTTTCTAACATTTTCATATTCTGTTTGCTGTAAAACGTATTTAGTCTGTATTATATCATTACTATCTGCAATATTTTATAACTGTCAGTAGTTGAATTTTGATAACATAAAGTTTTCTATGATGTTGTATTAACCTTTTGAATAGTTGCTTGCAAACGAGAAAGATTTCTCATTTGTAATTTCCTTGCTTACAGTCACAACATATATTTTTACACAATATTTGTGTAAATCAGGACTGGTGGTCACGGTAATGGGGCTTTGTTGGTATTTTTTGTACGCTACGATTTTGCCATTTTTATTTACATTTTTTTTTTCTGGGGGGGGGATGTTTATCAAAAATAAAAGTTGATTGAACTATGACTTTCTAGATGAATAAAACTTTTATCAAGTAGTAACAGATTTTTATATAAATTTATTTCAATAAAACTGAATCATTTGTTCTAAAATCACATGGACTGTCTAAAAGAACTCGCCTGACTGGTCTAGCGATAAAACATTATTGAACGAAGCGTTCATTTCTGTTTTGAACTCATGCATGAAGATGGTATCTCACGTCGCGAATACGTCTCAGTGTCTCGGACACGTTGTGAGGACGTCTCCGAGACGTCTCCACGACGAAAAGAAAATCTCATAGATATGAACATGTTCGATTTTCCCGGCGAATCGTGAGACGTCGCGGAGAATCCTGAGACGCCACGGAGATTCCGAGAGTCTCCGCGACTAGTCTCATACCCGTCTCGTTGAAAGTGAGATACCATCATTAGCAAATAAAATTTATGGTGATGGAAATTGGCCTGCTTGGGTAGACTGCCATCAGATATGTCAGAGTTGTTTATACTTTGCCTTGTGCTATATACTAGTTTGCTGTTGCAGAAAATTTAGCCACCTTCTGAATTTGGTCGTTTAATATTATTACCACGTGACCAATTCACCATTACTTGAATGTAATATATTTCATCATTGAATATAATATCTTGCACATCACGCAATTTTACACATGTTTTCACATTTGGGCACTTAATCACATTCATATATAACATATTTTGTACCATTTGAATTCCAGCTCGCAAGTGTGAAGTGTCTTATTTTGTGGTTACATTGATTGGAAATTGAGAATGATTGTGTTGGGCATTTCAATCAAGTTTCTTATGACAAAAAAAAAAATGTAATTTACAAAATGGACTTTGAAATCAGTAAAGTGTATTCCCTTAGTCCTTTGTATACTCCATGAGATGTTAAGAATATTTATACTGGTTATTCATATAGGCATTTTCTTTCTATTCTTTGTGAAAAGCAAGTAAGTTCATGTTTCTGTCAAATTTCATTATTTGAGTGACAAGTAGAGCACAACTTGATTGCTTTTTGAATACACGAACGATGAAATATCAGGTCCTCCATATCATTTTCGATATATTACTGAGGGACAACTCTACCGCTTATTTCGTTTCATATTACATCATGAATACGATGATAACCATTAATCTGTTTTTCATCTGTATTTTGCAGCAAGAAACAAGAACCTATAAAGAAAACAATAAAAGGTGAGTTGTTTTCAAGATTCCGATACCTCGTCAATATTTTCTGAAATTTAATTTCAAATTCTCCTTTCTGTTATTTGCTCAAAATATACCAATTGAAAATATTCTTCTTCCTTCAAGTTTGTTGATCAGTGACTGTTAATTACAGATTATTGGACATTGACATTATATTCGACATTGTACGAGCTATTTATCAAAAATACTGATAATAGTCGATTCTAAAGTAAGTTTTGAATATAAAAGTTAAACAAGATTTGATGAAATGCGATCATCAAGAACGAACATAAACATTTAGCTAATAAATATTTTAATACTGAAACCATTGGCACCTTTTATTCCAGCACCTCCGCGTGAACCAAATCCACCTCCGCCACCTAAAGCGGCCACGCCCCCACCTCCCCCTCGGGAACCCAGCCCCCCTCCACCAAGGGAGCCAACACCACCCCCTCCGAAAGACCCCACCCCGGTACCGGCGCCAAGAGACCCTACGCCACCTCCTCCACCGAAGCCAAAGAAAGGTATGACAAGTTCACGACATGTTTCACTTTTGATAAGCTGGATTAATTTTGTTTTACTTCATAATAATTAATTTACCCGACATTTTAAATATCATATTGGCCGGAATTCTCAAAGGGTGACAGCAGCGGGTTACCCATGGGTTAATTAACCCTGGGTTAAATTTAACCCACTGTTTTGATTCCAAAAAGTTAACCCATGGGTTAATTTATGACGTAGTATGACGCGATTTAATGTATTCGGCCCAATAAGCCTATACTAACTTTAGTCACGCTTCGAGAATACCGGTCTTATGTTGTTCTTTCTATCAATTATGCAACTGTATTACTTAATATGAAACTTAAACAAAAAATAATAAATTGTCGAGCATCGCTAGTTTATTACAATTATACATGTATATTTCATTAATTTGTTCAATGTCAAGTTTGAGTTCATCCATGCCGGAAAAAACAAATCGTATCGGTTTATTTGATAGTATCGAATAGTAATGTTTTGTGGGTATTAACTACGTCAATTCCTCTGTATCAGATTGATATGTCAGTGTTACTTTCTTTTCATAAGATATGTTTTAAAATGTTGTACTTGTAAGAGAGAAAGTTCTATATGAACTATTTTATATTTGAACTTCACACGCACGCATTCAGAAGCAAAGCCCAAACCCGAGAGAAAGAAACCTCAGAAAGAGAAAAAGAAAAGTAAAAACAAGAACCAAAAGGGTAAGTCGAGGTGTCAAATTTGAAAACTAACAAATAAAATAACCATAATAACGGGGCTGATTGTGTAATTGTACAAGATTTCTAGTAAGTAGTATAATGGTGCTACTAATCATTTACATATGTTCTTTGTGCATTAATAACCTGAATATGTCTATTATTTTTTATTGTTTTTTTTTTTTTTCCAATTTATAATTTGAAGTCATGGTTTTAATAATTTGTATAGCGCCATAAGCATGTATAAGCATCGTGCTAACCCTTGTTACATGCATGCGTGTTTTAAAAGAACCCTCCGTTACTATTTATAATTATATATAGTAAATAGTTGGTAGAAAAATAAGCGTTGCGATTGGCTAGGTCATACCAGGTGACTTACCTTCAATTTGTTATATTGTACATATGTACAATATAATTTTCGGTTTTGGAGTGTAAAGCCCGTTTAAATGAATGGGGAGAGTATCGATTTTATCGATTGCCTTGTTGCGCTAGCGCGTAATAACAGCAAAATGGTGCGCACAAAAGTTAATAAACATGGGTGCGCGGAGCAACAATATACGTCACAATAGCTAAATATAGCACCCAAAAATTTGCAAACATAAAATCAGATTAAGCAAGGTCAAAGATCTAGGGGTCTATTACTATAATAAATAGTGAACGCTCCATCTTGCAACATCACTGGACTATATGAACTCCAAATACTAAATTATCCCTCGTGCCGATCTATTTCACCTCGGCCTGCCGGCCTCGAAAAACAAATCTGCACTCGGAACAATTTAGTATTTGTCGTACTTATAATCCAGTATATTGCGCGATAGATTGTACACTATTTATATATAACATAATCCTATAATGATAAGTGACTGTATAGCCAAATATAGCAGGCAAATCTAACATTGCCATCTAACAGCTAAATATGATTTTAATATCTGTCCATTTTGTCGCTGATCTTGATGATTTGATATGTGATATAAATACCGTTAATTTGAAATGTTAACTCTGCATACTAATCATAATTGACAAAATAGAACAAATAAAGGAGCCCGGCTAATTGACTAACACGTTTATTACCTATTATATTTTAATTGTGAAGGTAAGAGCGTGACTAATAAATATGTTTTCTTGATACTGTATTAGATTTTATATTGCATATCGATAACTCTTTAACCAGTCAACATATGTATTTTGATATTATTATAAAACGGTCGATTTGTCTTATTGGGAGAGCTCCTCTAATTATTTTGGTGTTGTTGGCAGTTTACTATTAACCTTGCGTATATTATGATGTAATTACTTGATTAGCGCTTTACAAACTAATTGTATTCCTCTTATCCGCATTGTGTTGTATTGAAATATATGTCAATGAAGGAGATGATTTAGAATTCTAGAAATGCTGGTATGTCTCAATTAGATAAACTTGCTAAAAATTGACCTTCTTAATATTTGGGCCCAATGATATTGGGTGATGCTTTCATTGAAGACAAATGGTATATTATAGAAGTGACAACCACCATTATTTCAACAAGTTGATCATTGTTTCCTCTTTTTTCTTCATACATAACAAAGATTGATTCAAGTTGAAAGAGTCATTGTGTCCTCAAAAGATAATTTATGGAATTGCTTGTGCAATCCGTTGCTCTCCGGATATTCTATGTCGATGTTAAAAAGTACTTAAGTATTTTTTTTTTTACAAGGGTCATTTCATGAAAAACTGAGCAAAGGCACCCATTTATTTGAGCAGTAGTATAATATATGCATATTTTTAATGACAATAAAAAGATCGAATTTCGTTTGATATCATATCAGGTAGACTAGAGGAACCATCCGTACATTGTAATACAACTACGGTTTTAAAATTAATACAGACTGAGAGTAATTACTTCGTTTATTCGTATGTATTTCAGAAAAACCTTCGAAGGAATATGTCAAGATACCATTATTCCATACAAGACACCAGGTAAATGCTCTAATTTTTAGTTGTAATGATTAATTATGATTATACCATTATGCAATACTTTTCTGGGATACATTCCTCGCTATTTCTAATGTTGAAAAAGTAAAATTTTCCTAAACAGATTTTTCTTGAAGCAATTTACTCTATCTATTTTCATCTCAGTTTATGCATAGCAAAAAAAAACTAATAAAAAAAAAATAGCAAAATAAAAAACAAAAACAAAAACAAACAAACTAAATACATCCGTTTTTTGTTACTTGTATATTCCTTTGTTCTCTTCACAGATAAAGCCCCATCGTCCACGAGGAAAGAAAACCCACCTGCACCGACCATTCCACAGCCTCCTAAAGCCTCACAGGAAGCTATTCCTGCTCGTGAACCGGAACCAGTTAAACCTCTTCCCCTTCCCACAAAACAAGCAGGTACATTCAGATGTTAAAATTCATCAACGCCCCCATTAGCGATATCAAAAGTTTTACCATAATGCTGACCATGTATATATTTCCTATAAAATATGGCTTCATCTTGTCAGATAAGGCCCCCATCTCAAATTAGTTGATTAAAAAACAAGAATGTGATTGCAGAAAAGATACAGCGCAGAATGATTCAACAAAGGCAAAACATAATATTTTCAGGGTAGCAGCAATAACCTTTGTCAGAAACAAATCGGATATACTCAAACGCGCTCATCCACCGTAACATATACGTCGGACGCCAGCATTTCCTTGAGCGGTGAACAATGATTCCTTTTATTTACTTAATCTCCTGCGCATGGGAATCAGTACTAATTTCTGGGGTTTAATGAAAGAATCAAAGCAGGGGGTGTTTCATCAATATTTAAAATCGATTTTAGATATTTATCAAACACCCCCAGTACATGCAAAATGTTTTAATTTAATTAAATTTCAGTAAAACAATAACTTTTTCCACGTGGATTGACTCTAAAACACCCATGCGAATTTGCATCGTTCGTCAACCTAAATATAGATCACTGGCAAGTTTTTTGTTCAGAGTGGGTTCCCGGGGGGGTCACTCAAAGAAAAAAGTGCTACCCATGCGTGTCCCCGCATCCTGAAAATGGACCCTAAACGTCTCATTGCATGTAGTCAAATTTGCACCCCTTTTCGACGTCTGACTGGGAAAAAAATACCCTAAATGGCGTAAACACCGTGAAATTTTGCCCTGAAAACAGCATTTTCCGCTGAAAACACCCCTATTTTTATGAAAATGGCGATTGAAATGAAAAAACACCCCTATTTTAAGGAAAGTGTCGACGCCGCCGAATGGCTGAAAACAGACCCTTTTCGACGCTTTTTGGGGACACGCTTGAGTAGCACATCATGTGGTGGGTGACCCCCCGGGAGTGGGTTTAACAGAACTGTAGTTCAGAGAAAGAAGATGAATAATTGTAAGGTTTCCCACAGGGCTGTATGTATATGGAAGAGGATTATTCTACAATCTTATCTTATACACACGCACTTTCGCCTCTTCAGTTCTAGTATCTCAACAAATACTTTAAGGATTTGGTTGCATTTAGTCTGTGTCTGAAGATCGTGTGTATGGTTAAAATATATTCCTTGAAACTTATATGGAAACATGACTTTTTATGAATGCGGAATATTTCAATACACTCGCAGAATTAATATCTCTTCGGTATTTCAAGGAGTACAATAGTGGGTATATTTTTTCTTCTTGTTGATATACCGAATGTTCCATGGTGTTACAAAGAAGTCATTGAAATAGAATTCAAGCATTGCATGCACGCACTCACGAACGACCATTGCTTATAACCTAGCGTTGTTGGGATATAAAACCAATTAATACCTCTGGAATAACAGGATAAAATTATGATTATGCGCTCAACAAAATGTATCAAATTGTAGTATCAAGCTCGATACAGTTGATGACTCTACTTTAGATTTTCATCTATAATGTTTAAAATGTTTTTTCAGAGCCTAAAGCGAAGGCCAATCCCCCGAAGAAGAACCGACGAGCCAAGCTTCCTAAGAGGGTTAGGAAGGAAGCTAAACCCCTCGGAGTGGCCGCACCTATGCCAGTTCGGGTGAGTTAGTCTTTATGTTGGTTCCACTATAACTATATCTCTATTTATCTTTCATGAGGAAAGAGAAATGTATTAGACATGATAGATGTTATTTATGTAGATTTCATTTGGGTTGTAACCTTCAAATTTAAATCTTGGATGTATTTTTGGAGCGATAAGAAAGCAAAATAAAACATGCTTGAAGGTAAGCAACAAAAGAAGAAATTTAATTCGGCTTTGATACGTTGTTGCCCGAGGGATTTGAAAATAGTGGGGCGTAAAAGACAAATTTGAAAATGTAATTGTATCAACATGTACACTCAATGTGTGATTCTCGAAAAATAGAAGGGGCGTGTGCCCTTAACGCGCAACGCCCCGCCCCTAATTACCTTACCAAATGCCGATGTGGCTTCGGAACTTAGGACCTCGCAGTTATGATGTCGTTGCTTTGGCAATGATCCATCCCTTCTCTTTGAAGTGAGCACCGAATGAGAGATAAATCAGTTACAATTTGCAAGAAAATTGTCAATTCATGTTTACAGTTATATAATATTTCTGCCTAAATTATTCCTTTCAGCCGCCTCCGTCGGACCCGTGGGTGATGCCCGGCACAGGCCCGACCGTACCCGATGCTCAAATGCCTATGTTCCCATTACCACTCCCGATAGAACCACAACTCCCGCCTCTCCCCGAGATTAAGTTTCCCGCACCTGCCCCAAAACCTGTCGAAGAACCCGCTCCCGAGCCTGAGAAACTTCCTATGCAGTTACCCCCTCAACCTGAGCCCATCATGTGGAGAAGGAGACCAGAGTATAAGTATGTCTATTATTTGGTAAAATGAACATTCTCTGAATAAAATCTAATATTTCGTCTGATTTTATCACTCAAACTTAATGTTAGGTAATCGTTTTCTACTATAGGCTAATGCGGCGGTCACAACTCGTCGTAGCCTACGGGGCACGTGCCATCGACGTAGCCTGCGTTGCATGTGCAATGCACGCACAGGTCCTGGGTCAACTTCTGCGATTCCTGCGTTTCTGTAGTAAGGGTATTGTAAAAACCTCATGTACGTCGTACATGCATTGTACCTGCGAGGTACCTCCGCTGCACGATTTTTCTACGAAATCCGTCGTAGGGAGTTGCACGTCGAAGGTACGGCGAGTTGTGACCGCCGCATTAGACAGAAAGATTAAAAAAATCTGAAATCTGAAACACCGATGATAGTATACTTCCAGATGAGACAAAAGTTACATCCAAAATTTCTCCCCAATAATTAGAAAATTTTATAATCCTATCACATTTATATCAACGAGGCACCTTCACTCTTGTAATTGATATCTTAGAATTAAAAGAATAATAACGAAAACATAAGTGGATGATATTTAGTTACGAGTATATACATGTACATGAAATCTTTAACGTGTTGCAAGCAAGCAATCGAGATAACTTTGTTATTTCTTGTATCTTTTAGACCTAAGAAGAAGAAATGGAGGAAAGTGGAGGCGAGCCAGTCGCCAAGCAGCCCCGATCCAGCCGTAAGAGACCCACTCGACTATCTTGCCAAATACTGCATCGTCTAGTAAGTTATGGATGAATCTAATTACTAAAACTGTGATAATAGTTGATATTAATAAAACCATGATTACCCCAGTCATTAGATTCTTGCAAGTCTACCACTAACCTTTTAACCCACAAATCTCAAGACAACGTTAACATTGAAAAAAAAAATGAAGAAACAAAAATTAAAGGAAAACAAAGATCGTGATTGAAAACAAAATCAAACATAAAATGTTTTATTTTGGTAATATTTTTTTTTCAGCAAAGAGCGTGTTCCCCATTACCAACGCATCTTCAACAACCAGCTTCGTAGTAAGGGAATCGACATCCAAGATCGTACGTTACGACAGTGGATGAACGCGACGACGGACAAGGCTGGCGGTGATCATCATCATCACGACGACGATGACGACGACCGATCGGAGACGGATTCAATTATCACGGAACAATCATCTGGATACGGAAGTGCAATAGTGAGGTCAAGTGACAATCATGATTTAAAGATTGACCAGAAGGAGTTTCAGGCCACCTTTAAGACCACACCCATGGAGGTCAATGAAGACGATTACGTCAGTCCGATGAAGCTATCGGAGGGCGGCGTGGAGAATGACGGTGATGGCAGTGGTAAAGGCAATGGGAAGGATGACGACGTGGATAGCGGCAGAGCGGACAGCGCCTCCAGCGATTCCCCAGAGAGAATGTTGAGGGCGAAGATTGCATCGTATGGAATCACTGATAAGGTCAGTCGTCTTCATTATATTGACGCTTTCCCAAATGTTTTGTCGTCCTTTAAAAGGAAACTGGCGTCAATTTCCATGTATATTCAAGCAAAACCAATCACGGTAGTCCCAATCTTTGAACAAATAGGGTATGCTGTGCGAGAGACATTGGCTATTTTTGTTCTATCATCCCATTTACTATTTGGATGACGGAAATTGTGAGATTGTAGCCAAGAATTCCTCAGAATTGATCTTAAAATAAAATAAGAAAGTGAATCCAAAATATATTTCTAATAATAGTAAATGAATTGTAATCTACGCTTAGAGAAAAATAGATTTGACTCTAAATTGCACCTATTCAATCTTTAACGATATATTAATCTTATTTTACTTAACTTAAACCTAGTTTAATTTTCCAATAACCTTTTCTCTTCTCTTTTCCCCCCTAGTTTGACGTTGAAGAAAGACTGGATAGAAGTCGATTCATGCTAGATAGGCAGACTCAGAAAGTGATCAATTTAAAGGAGAAAGTCATCGAGTTAGAAGGTAAGACAATAAAGTAAACAGTGTCATGTTATTATATCACTCTATACAAGAATTGTTGTGTAACCTATTGAGAAACGGGTAAGTCCCTCGTTAAAAAGCAGTGCTAGAAATCATGTACGTCAAATACATCCATTTAATTATCAGGAGCGGAGACGGTCGAGGACACCAAACAAAAGCGGCAATACATGAATATTTTTTTAATTCTTTTAGCCAGCATGAAATTTTCATTTCTTCATTTCGTTATTGTCTTCTAGATATGATGCCAAATTCTTACATGCAAAGTGCATAACAGTAACGAAATAATAGTCATGATAATAGTGAAATGAAAAGGGTTTCCCTTCTGTATTTTCCTGTGAGAGCTATATGACACAAAGTTAATTCAATTTCATAATCACTGATCCGAATGCAACACTGCTGTGATATTCGTTTTTAAAAATGTCTAAACATTTTTTTTTGTAGATTCTCGTACCAAGGCGATTGCAGACATCGCACGAAACGAGTTCCTTGAGATATTCCGATTCGATTGGGACCCGGATGCAGCTGCAGCAGCGGACGCGAAGAAGAAGAGGGACAAGAAGTCCAAGAAGAAAAAGAAAGACAAAGGTATGAGAAAAAAAGGACTGACAAAAAAAAAAACACAAGGAAATTCCCCTAGTAACTGGCACCCGAAAGTGAGCGTAGATCAGAATGACTAGAATAGTGTCGCCCTAAATACTCTACTTTCTCACTGAGCGAGAATCGACCGGCCGATTTTGCAAAAAGACCTTTTAAACGGACAATTATATTATAACAATATTTTCAAATTGTAAAATAACCTACCCGGACGGAGAGCCCTTTTTGATTTGAGCGATTCTTAATACCACATTTTCGAAGGTTACCAGAATAAAAAAAATCGATAGGCAAGTCCTCCTTACACAAAACTAATCTTGGATCCGAGCCTGGGTCTTCCTCCTCTACCTCGCAACATACAAACCACGATTTCTACTTTCCCTGACACATTATTCATGTTCAGTATATAACATCAGACATTAACTTTTTTTATAGATTCGAAGAAAGAACCCAAGAGCGTGATTATAGATCAAGCAGAAAAGGCTGCATCATCACCGCCATCAACATCGTCATCATCTGCGCAATCGAAGACGGTTGCCTCCGGTGGTGGTTTTAAGTTTCCTGTTCTGAAAAACGGTACCGATCAGTGGGTCCTGAGTCGGATGACCGACAAGCAGGTCGCTATGGTAAGGAGACATCTGTGTTTTGTTATGTCCAGAAAGGAAGAATTTTACGCATGTTTTTTAACGTCATGTCAATAGAGGATACTTCTGAAATCATTATTCGTTCAGAAACAAACAATCATTATATTCAAACGTAATGTTGTAAATATCAGTTTTAAAATGCATGTGTCTTGTAATGCAGGTGCGTTATGATAAAGCAGCTCCCTTTTTATTGACATTGTGCATCTTTAGCTTTCTAATATAGACCGACAGAGAAAAAAATAACTGAAGCACTGTAATGTGCAAAATGGGGAATGACACATTGACACAATATAAAATGATTTACCTGCACACAATTTGAGAGGGAAAATGGCATCCCAAAATATCATGTAACATATACAGATTTAATGAACGTACGATGGAGATATCAACATACGGATAATAAAATTATTATTTTGATTATAGCAAGATACAAATTATCAACTTGAATGATTTTCTGACCGACAGGCCGAGACTGATGCCGAGGTTTGCCGACTCTCAGTCAGTAAACAAATTACTGAGGAACGATTGGAAGCAGCGAACAAACAAGTCAAAGAACTAGAAGGTAAGTGGCGCTCTGTACGTATCAACTTTCAGCCAATCAGAAAACGTGTTTAGGTAGATTGTTAAAAGATGGGTTCTGATTGGCTGTTGAAAAGAAGTTCACACATTCTATCATGAAGCCGTTATCTTGATGCGAGTTATGAACGACGCCGTCTGCTTGCATGTATGTAAAATAAGCGGATGAAAATCGGGATGAAAAACATCATTGTGTATAGACTAGGAAAGTTCAAACATCTACCAACCTTTTTTTTTTTTTTTTTTTTTGGTAGAAGGGGACTAGCTTTTATGGACTTTCTCAAGCCAAAGTACTTTCAGTCACATGTTGCACGTAGCTCTTTGTCTGTCAATCGCTTGACTGAATATCATGTGAACAATTAATATAAAAAATTTAATAGTTTAATAGACACATTAAAAAAAAACACACAGAAAACAAAAATTGGCTTATAAATCATATATAAACGTAATGCCTTTCTTCACATAGACTATAACTAAGAAAACAGGAGAAAAAAAAGAAAAGAAAAGAAAAGAACTTTAGATGAAATTCATAATTTTGGTAACACTATGTGGTAAGCCTCAAATGTGTTAAGGCCCGGTCTCACCGCCCGAACTTTGTTGGAGCGTTCCTTGAACGGAAGGGAGAGGGGGCCGAATTTCAACAACGCTCATCACCGCGCACAAAATGGAAAAACAAAATCGAAAACACGGGCGTTGCCTGAGCGGTGCACCGCTAAAGCCGGCGTTGCTTTAGCGTTGGTTTAACGGTAGCGAGCGGTAGTGAGCGTTGGTTAAGCTCCGACACCTCCATAACAACGCCAAACCAAAGTTCATCACCGCAGTGGATCGCTGCTTCAACGCCAGACACCGTTCCAGCAATTCCGTGTCCGCTCGTAAAACGCTTACAACCGCTCCACCAAAGTTTGTGCAACGTTTAATCACCGCCCGGGCAAAGCTGGCGGAGGCAGCGGAGGTCCAGCGTTCAAGATTTCTGCGTTGGCCTAGCGGACCCAATCGTCCTCGAACTTGCATGTAGCGGTGCCAAACTTTGACTGGGCGTTGTTGGAGCGTTGGTGAACTTTGCCGGAGCGGAAAATTGCCCACTCCTCACCGCTCGCAATATTTTGTGCAGCTCAAAACTTTCGGAGCGGTAGGAGGGACCATCTGCGGTGGCCGAGCGTATACGGCGTTGCCTTAGCGGGGCCAACTTCTGTTAAACGGTGGTGAACGGTAACGAGCGGTGATGAATTTGTTTCACCGCTCCAGGAACGCTCCAGCAAAGTTCAGGCGGTGAGACCGGGCCTTTACCGAATGCTTTTAATTATGAATACTCACTCACTATGGACACCTCCAGAGAACATTCAAATATTATTTTTGAAATGATACCCTTTGGCATTGCGCAGTGATACCAAGGTGTTCAATAGTTATGACCTATTGACCTTTGACATTTGTGCTGCAGGTGAGAAGAAGATGTTGGAGATTCTTGAGAAGAAGATGAAAGAAAATGAACCATCTGACCGGATGGCATCCAAACCAGAATTCAGGAGGAAACAGAGTGCTCTCTTCAACATGATGAATCAGGAACAGGTAAACACCTCATCTCTGTCCTCCCCTCTCTCTCTCTCTCTCTCTCTCTCTCTCTCTTTCTCTTGCTCTTCATCGGACCCTCTCCATCATTCCCTTTCTGTTTTTGTAGCTCATTATGCAACGCTCCCCTTTCTTGCTCCTAGCTACATTTACTCCATCAGTTGCGGATCTAGGATTTCATGAGGGGGGGGGGGACCAAAATTGGAATTTCAGAATTTTGTACAGTCGATTTCGGGCCTCCTGAATCCGCGCCTGTCTACATTGTCTGTATCTGTCCATCTCTTTTAGACATCTTTTATTATTTTTTTTTTAGAAGGATATCCATTTCTGTTTTCCCCTCTCACCATGTAAATATTTTATGTGAGAGCTATTTCTATTTTCTATTAATTATTATTATTATTATTTTTATTATTACTATTATTGATATTATTATTGTTTTCATTATTATTATCATTATTATTATGTCTTTAGACAATAAAATAGTTAAATATAATTATCTTGAATTTATTTTCCACAGCCACACGAAATCGAAACAAAGAACGTGGAAGGTCTACTACATAAAATCAACAGCCAATTGATAACAGAAAAGGAATGTCAATATGTATATCACGTGAGTATTATCAACAAAATACAATAACTCCTAATATACGAGCCATATCGAGCCATACCCTAAAAAAATCTTTCCTCCACGCCCTAATCATATGCAATATATCAGAGGAGAAATTACTGGAATCATTTGTTTATTTGCACGTTAACTTTAGGCCTACAGTTAATGTTGAGTCGAATTTGATCCTGCAGTCCCATTCAAAATGGTTTTGACACGACCCTACTTGTGAGTGAAAGTTCTTAACGATAGTGAGGCATTTATATCATGGCAAAAATAAGTTGGGAAAAAGAAAACAAAACGCCAGTGAGATATTTGAGACTCGATACTTGAACTCAAGACCGATTCTCAGGACTATATAATGTAGAAATTGATTAATGTATGCGAGTAAGCGACCATTACTATGTTTTACACGAGCTTTATCATAATTCCTAATACTTCCATCATAATTGATTGATATATATATATTTCATTTGAACAGGTTCTTGATTTACCTCAGCGTCATCGTATTGATTTCAAGCTCTTCACCATTGTAGCAGCGTTATCTGAGAAAATATCAAGACTTGAGTAAGTTGTTACTTTTATATACCGATGTGTTGGCTCAGTGGATAGAGCGTCCACCTCATAATCGGGAGGTCGTGGGTTCGATCCCCGGCCGCGTCATACCAAAAAGACGTTAAAAATGGTAGTTGCTGCTTCCTTGTTTGGCGTTCAACAAGAGGGGGATAGAGCAACGTTCTTCATGCACTGCTCAGCGGCTGCCGGGCCCACGAGAAAAGGGGCAAAACAAATATCCGTTCATCTTTGTTTCGAAATATTACATTTCGAGCATTTTTTACATTCTTCCTTCTCATTTTCTTGATATTTTATTACACGGTTATTGTATTGGAGTTTATTTCAAAATTCAAATCCCTTCATGCTCATGTTCTCTAATTTACATTTATTTTGGAATTACGCCATATTTTACTTTTTTTTCACACATTCACCGGGTTATTCCATTAAACTATTTTTTTAAAAACAGTTTGCTTATAATTTTTTTTTCTAAAGAAAATGGTTATACAATCATACTTGTTGCTGCGTTTGATAAATTTAAATACTCACATGAAGATTTGGACGTGAATTTACTTTGAAACTCAAGTCCCGATTTCGGAAATTATCTAAGCTAATATTACTTCCTTTTCCTTTTTATCCCCAGTCCCTTCATCAAAAAGCTGATTAATAAGATCAACTTCGAGGCCCTTGATGTAAAGATGGACCGAGCAAAGGAACTCTTCTATCTGCTAGAAGACGAGGATGAGCATGGTTTCCCCGGGGAAGTCCCTGTGAGGAACCTTCAGGTAGAGCTAGAGGCAGGAGGTCTTCGGAGGGAACATGCTGATTTGGTGAGTGAATTGCTCCAAATTTCTTTGGATATGTTACCTTCTCACCCTCTTGTTTATTGATGTATGAATCATATATTTTTTTTAAACATTGTAGATTTGATCAACAATATGACGTAGCTGAACGCGATCAATATTAATTTCTGAAACAAGCAGAATTTTGGGAATTTTGAGGAAATTCCACTTTATAAAGAACATTATCAAACTTTTATTTCTTTTTTTATACGTAACTTACTATTTCTTTGGCGAGGGGGTTTGGCTCCCCTCGACGACAAACTAAAATGTTTAATCCGGCAGTAATCAGGAGGCACCCCCAAAAAAGGGGCTGCAAGAAATTAAGCTGATTATTTATTTTCTTCTTTTTTTTTGCCTCTGGGTGCAAAGGTGGAAGGGGACTGTTGGACACATAGGTTTCCAAGAGGCGATTTTTCATCATACTTTTTGGGGGAGAGGCGAACAAGAACGAAGAATCTCAGTACCACATTCAAAGACGATTTTCAAATCAAATCTATTTTCTTTTGAATTTCCTTTGTTTTGTAGGTGATGCAGAAGTTCACTCGGGAAGGCAAAGGAACTGTGGATTTCCTGGACTTCTTGACCTACATCCCCCTCTTCATTGACCTACATGAAAATATTGTCTCAGATCCTCTCTATGCAAGCAAGGACCTATGAGGAAGGAACGATGCTCAGTAACGGATCCAGCCTTACGTCACACGATTGAAAGTATCGGCCGATACCAAAATATATAGAGCCGCAGTTCCCAGACAATTAGGCCTGTACAGTCTTTACAAATACTACAAATATTACTTATCCTGTTTCCGCGCCTCTGATGCTCTATGCAACTAAGTACCTGTACGTATAAGGGAGGGTTTGACATAATATGACATTATTTACTCCAAATCGTGGACACCAATCATGAAGCAGTGGACGCACTCGAAATACAGAACCTATATATCTTAGATCCACGCATGAGTTCATATCCTAATGTAGAAATGAATGGGGAACGAGAGCATGGAGATAATATGCTGGTGTAATTTAAGCATCTTTGATGGCGTTCGTGACATCCGTTCTCTTGCATAAGTATTGCCCAAGAAAATAGTATATACTCGAAATATTATTGTAACAAAACAGGCGAGTCGCCATGTGGTCATCAATACACCAATATTTAGTTTGTCGATAGCCTCATTAAAGTTCCAGTGTAAGACTTAAAGATTCCATTAGTATTGTATGTCAATACGTCTTAGAGACATATTACTTTAGAATTTGTGCTTCTTAGGAATAATCACCATGATCACTGGCGATAAACGGATGCAAATGACATGTCGCGGTTCCATCCGTCCAATAAACATGTGATATTATGTTCAGGGTATGCTTTCATTTTATATTCGTTGTTTTGCTTAGATTTTGACAATCATATGAAATTATAGTTTAAATCACTGTATTTTTGTTTCACGTTGTAAACAGGGTTTTGTGCATTTTATTGACGAATTTAAAAGCACTCTCCGGATATTGTTTAAACTCTATACCATTCTTCAATAATGAACCCTATTCTCTTCTATCCCTTTTCCAACGATTTCTTACTTCTAATTTTATATGTCTTTCTTTAAAAAAAATAAAATAGAATGTTGTCTCCCATATCCACCACTGAATGACAACACACGTCACTGTTGTTTGTCTCCTGCTCTCAATGCCTCTTTTCATTCTTTTTTATTAGATAATCGGCAATATATTTTTCAAGTAATCTATCCTTATCATTTCAAAATGTGATTTATACCTCTGCCATAATGGACATGATTGTTGATAATAATGAAATGAATAGGGTGAAGTACAATCTTCAATTATATAGTTATTCATAACTGTTCTTTACATTTGTAATCACAATTTATGTATGGACTCTATATATATATATATATATATATCATATTATATTGTGTGTTAAATTAATACAGATATCACTTAAATGCTATATAATGGTGTGTATTATAGTTTCTACAGCAATCATTTGGTAGTATAATTATATTGAAAATCTATAACAATCGTCCTATTGTACCTGTACAGCTATAGGATATTGTGTTTCATTTTCTATATCAATCATTTTATATTATATGTAGGTATATATTAATTTGTATACAATCATTTACTGTATCAGTCATATCGCTTTCTGCAATCAGACTATTGTAATATTTTACCTCTGGGTGAATGCTGTGATAACATTATTGTATCGTCTTTCACAAAATGCATCAACTCTAAAATGACAATCAAGTTTAACCTGGCCTAACATTCAAAGTTCCAAATGCGGGCCATTTACGTAACCATATTTAATGTAGTCTTGGTGAAGTACCTGGATAAAAATTATTCCATACATCTGTCATGCCAGTACACATAACTGCATTTTCAATGTCAGAATGTGAATTGCATAAGTTTTTGTTGGGTTGGAGAAACTGGCTTGTCCTATCTAGCAGTTCATAATGGATGCAATTTCTATTTTTGGAATAAAATGCTTTATAGCAAGTTAATGGAATCATTCAAATCTAGATACATCACAAAGGCTGTGCCATCAAATTAATAATTGGTTACATTACGAAATGGTCTATTAACACTTTCAGTGGACTGCTATAGGGCAAAATGCTTGTGATTTCAATAGGATTTCTTGTAAAATTGCTTTATCATGAATATGTAGATGTGTAAAATTTGATAGAAAATGACGAGTAAGGTAAAGGTATATTTATATAATAACAAGTATATTTGTTTCGTCGATTCGTAAATTTTAGAGAGCAAATTTCTTTTTACCAAATGTCAAAATTCATGTAGGGAAACGTTTGATGTTCTTGCCACGTATGAAACAACATGACTATTGCAAATGTGTATATTTAGTGAAGTATCTCTCGCTTGCATGTTACCCTAAAAATTAGTGGAGTAGTATAAGAAGAAACATAAATCATTAATTAAAAAATGAATACTGGATAGATAGGCACTCCTTTGATAGATTCACTTGATGTAGATATTAAAAAGGGAATATTGAATTTTTCGTATGGGCGTTTTGGTGCGTCTTGAACATAAATTATCTAAAAAATATTTTTATTTATACATTTATTGAAATTGTTATAGAGAAAAGTAGTGGGATCGTGATATTTAATGTATACAGTGCAATCTGATGATTACATTTCGTATAATGTATGTGATTGCGGACACATTTTATGAAGCAATAAATGATGAAACCATTTCTATATATATATCAAGACAAATTGTGTTTAAAATATGTGTTGTGTATGCCGTAGTGTGATGTACATGTAGGCCTACCACCGTCATCAAGTAAATTCAGTCATCACAAAGCGAAGAAGAAAAAAAGGTGGGAAAAAAATGTTAAGTTGCCCAATGACATATACATTAATACAATAGAACAGAAAATGAACGCAATCCAATGAGTTATGACAATCATAGAATTTAGATTTATGTTTTAATATGCACAATTCACACAATAATATTCAAAAAATTTCTAGAAGCTCACTTGTTCATAAATGTTCAAGAGGCACATGATATTTTAAAATTCACTCACCTTTCTATTACCAACGCTTAACATTTACAGATTCACACACGGGTTGACAAATCTCCATTTAAAGGGACGAGCAAGTGGCAAATCGTGTATGCGCTAACATTTCGCTTTCAACCGTCACAGGTCAAACGATACGAAGAGCAGGAACAAGCGAAAAAAATATTCAATGGGGGTGGGGTACGTAGTAATTCACTTCGGCTGTCTTCGCAAATTCCCTGCGATCGTGTATACCACATATACACACACAATACGAATTGCGTGATCGAATGCCCACATATTATGTACACACGTACACGTGCACGGCCGGTGAATTTGTGCATGCGAACTTTGTATGTTTTTGTTTTGCTTCGTCGCTTATTTTGAGGTCGCAACGAGAAGATAGAAGAATAGAACTTCGACTGGACCTACGTCGACGGAGTCATTTTACCGGTAAAGCGAAATATGGAGACCGAGGATCTTTCATTCCTTTCCTTTGCCGACTTTTCTTTTGCCAACTTGTCTCTCGAAGAAGTGGAGGACCCGGTAAGCTGCAAGTGTTCTGGGTCTTGTTGGTTCAAGACGGGCAAGAAGAGCTGCCCGTGCAAGAGCGGCGGGCAGAACTGCTCAGCGAGCTGCTCTTGCGGCCGAAGGCGACCGTGCAGCAACCGCCCATCAGCAGACACAGTAAGTAGATCTACATGTTTTTTTGTAGATCTAATTCAGGACTGCGCCTGCAAAGTTGGCAGCTAGGACAGCTGGCAGCTAGTAAAGAACACAACATTTGCATTCCACAGTATTTCCTCTGCAGTTCAAAAAAAAAAAAAGGGAAAAAAAATTAGACACCTAGAAAGATCAGACTAATCTAGGCTAGCTAGCAGCATGCCAAGACACAGACCCGGTGCTGACAGCTTGTTTGTATTCCCAAAATATTGCTACAAATTCAACAACACGCTTTCAAAATTCACTATTACAACCCCCCAAATACAAAAAAATAAAAGTAGCATCCGCTTAGATCTAAACAATAAATCATTGGCGTGAATATTCAAAATTAAATGACATCACATGCGCCGCTAAAACCAACCAAAGTCCAAACAACAACAACATTACTCATTAGCCATGTTGTCGGGATTGGGCATGCAAGAAGACTAAATCGTTCCCGGCATATATTTCTGTGTTTTTCACGTTTTGTTATTAATTTTGGAGTCTATTTATTTATTTATTTGTTGGGTTTCTTTTTGGGCGGGGAGGGGGTGGGGTAAGGTTTCTCTTTTTCTAAAAAAAAAAAAGTTTTCACTTGCCTGTCCGATTTGCTTGCCAAGAGAAAAAACACTTGCCCAGATTTTCTTTCATTTTCTTTGTTTAGACCCTAATCTTAATTTTTATTTTTAGGAACTATCATCTCGACCAAATTAGAGTCCATAAATGGCACGCCTGTTGGAAGATTGAGAAAACGAGAATATAAGCCACACCCCTAGATTTTGACCAATGAAAAAAGAAAATAACTG
>CALNVZ010002974.1:46779259-46797338 GCA_940671915.1 Paracentrotus lividus
TTGAAAAGAATTTGGTTTCCTGGGCAGGGAAGAGGGGAAACAATCTGAGTGTTCCTCAGGCTATTGGGGCGATGGGCGTTGGCCACCTGGACCTAAGCTTGAAGCTGTCGCCTCCTTTGTCTCCCCCAATCTTTATCCAAATTTCCTGTGTCAGGGACTGCCCGCTCGGATGCCACGTTAACACTCCAAGCCTGTAACCAAGGACATACATGAATTTAGTGTTTGTGTTTTGTTTTATGAATGTGATATTTCTTTAAAATATTTTAGACACATTAAACCTAAACTTCTGTGCACTGATTGGGATATACACATGCTATGAAATACGGTCTGCAGGAACTATTAGCCAAATCCTGGCAAGCAAAAGCCATGTGCATCCATTGTCATCTAATTTTTCTGCAAAGTATTGCCATTTCTGAATTTTTTTTTTTTTTTTTTTTTTTTTTAATGCCTCTGCGATGAACTCTCGCCAGAGCATTTATGTTTTCGGGTTGTCCGTACGTACGTCCCGTCCGTCCCACTTTCGTTCTCGACGATAACTTAAGAATCCATTGACGATCATCTCATTCTGTACATTGTGTGCATTTACTGGGGTGACAATGATCTGATTAGATTTTGGGGTCATCGAGGTTCAAAGGTCAAAGGTCACTAAATAGAGCTGAAAAATAGCTTGATTCTCACAATAACTCAAAGGGATCCGTGTCACTAAATCATCTTCATTACTTGGTAAATGTATGCATACTGGCGTTGAATAATGATCTGATAAGATTTTAGGTTCATGAGTAAAGGTCACAGGTCAATAATTATGTGAAAATAGTTGTCTCATGACAAACTCAAGAAACTGTTTTCATGGTCATCTTCATACTTCAGCTACATGTGTGCATACTTGAGTGGCACTTGATCTGATTAAAGATTGAGACTTTTAAGAATGGTCAAGGTCAAGGTCAAAGACATATTTGTATACATTGAACATGAAAATAGAACAGAATGAATGTACGTACCATATATTTCTGATCTCGGCAATTAAGCGGAGGCATAAATTTTCGACATTGCGCGGGTCGAGGATTCATCTAGTTCTTTATATGATGCATGTGTTTTTCTCAAAAATGATAGTAATTATATGATAAATCTGATGTGATGTGAATAAACCCCAGGTATTGAAGTTCTATAAGAATTTTTACTCTTTGTAATGAAAATCATATTTTTAAAGTGCGCGTATAGAAAAATGCTGTTATAAAGAGATAAAATTTGATGAAATGCATAAGCTTACTCATCATATTCATCTAAGAGCCCTGTCACCATTTTTTCTCTAGACTTCCACATAGATACATGGCTGGTTTTCATTCCATCATCTTTTCTACCACTCCAAGTCATGCGAGTGTAGCACTCGCCTGGCAGTTTGCCATCAATGAGTGTTTCTTGGCATGGTTCGCCACACTTATCTACCAGCTTGCAGCTTATATTTCTCTGTAGGAGCCACCTGCAAGAAAATCAAAAATAAAACTTTTCAAATAAATATAGGGGAATGTGAAGTGACATGATGCTCTTTCGGTATTTTTCACAGTATTCTGTGATTTCAATTTCAAATTGAACAAAAATTTTCATAGAATTTTCACTTTCCGTACACCTTTCCAGCTCATCCCAGTCATTGGTTCTTCAAATCCAAACATCTTTCTGCTCCAGAATTGAATATTTGTGGAACGTCTTGCCAAAGTAGCCCAACTGTTCATGCTGCGCTTCGCCTTCCTCATTCATTTGGGTTGCACTGGCATCCAGACCCGATATGCTCACTGATATTTTGGTAGCATTCTTTTCCCCCCCACTTTTTCTCACAGTACTGATGCTTGCGAGAGACTGCTATTTCATTTGGGTGTCACAACTCGTTTTGGCAATACTTTCTGAAGAAAAATTAAAGATTTTTTTTTTTTTTTTTTTTTTTTTTTCAATTTTCATCTGGAACTAAAAGTTTATTAATTAAAGTGCTTAGGTCCAAAGCCTACCAGTTGAAAATAATACTGAGTTATAGAAATTAATTTATCATATCATAATTCTTCTTATTATTATTAGTTGTATCTTGTTGTTTATACATTGTCAAGTACAAAAGTAGCCTGTTATGTGTATTGTGTATATTATATTATTATATTTATTGATTGTTCTGTTCTTGAACATTAATGTAAATAAAAGTGTTTCCTTTTTAGTAATGGCAAAATAAGGTTTCCACTTGCATATTCATTTTCAGTGAATGTACACTGTAGATATTAAAATATAAATTTAGTTTACCTTTCTGAAACCTCGTACTCCTGTGATGAAATGTGGCAGTTATCCCATTCATCTATATCTTCCCACTTTTTCCGTAGTACCTCAGAGCCAAGTCTTTATTTCTGACTGAGAGATATTTGTTGTCGTGTTGTTAACGTTAGCGTTAGTATGAGCGTATGAATGATCTTGGTCACATGATTATTGGTTTCTTTGTACAACGGAATGGTTCTTGATGTTTTTAATGCCTCACTGAAGCGACACTTTTTACAGGTTATTTGCAAATCAAATATTTACCCTCATTTAGAATAACAATTGCTACGGCTTTGGGAGAGGGGTGATGCCACCAAGTGGATGGGTCATTGTCAACTCTCATGGGGGTTGACTCATCTGGATGTGTGAATGGGAAGGTCAACTCATCTGGGATGTGTGTAGAGGGCAACTCATTCTGGATGTGTGATGAGGGGTCAACTCATTCTGGATGTGTGATGGGGGTCAAATCTCTGGATGTGATGATGGGGGTCAACTCATCTGGATGCTGTGATGGAGGCATCATCTGGGTGTGTATGGGGGTCAACTCATCTGGATGTTGTGATGGGGGTCAAACTCATCTCCTGGATGTGTGATGGAGGCAAACTCATCATTGGGTGTGTCATGGGGGTCAATCATCTTGGATGTGTATGGAGGTCAACTCATCTAATATGTTGATGGAGGGCAACTCATCTGATGTTGATTGGGGGTCAACTCATCTGGTGATGGTGATGGAGGTGACTCATCTGGATGTGTGATGGTCTTCTATTTCTACCAACGAGATTAGTTATTTGTTGTGTTGCTTGGTGTTAGGGTTAGTTTGATCATATGAATGATCTTGGTTAATATGATCAATGGTTCTTTGTACCACCATGAATGATTTTTGACGTTTATTTTATTCAACTGACGCGTGACACTGTGTACAGTTTATTTGCACATTTCAATATTTACCCTCTCTTCGAATAACAATGACTACGGCTTGGAAGGGGGGTTGCCACCAAGTGGGATGGTCATTGTTCAACTCTCATGGGGTTGGACTCATCTGGATGTGGATGGGGTGTTGACTCTCTGGTATGTTGATGGAGGGCAACTCATCTGGGGTGTCATGGGGGTCAACTCATCTGGATGTGTGATGGAGGGCAACTCATCTGGATGTGTATGGAGGTCAACTCATCTGGATGTGTAGATGGGGTTAAACTCATCTGGATGTGTGCATGGAGGTCAACTCATCTGGCATTGTGTGATGGGGGTCAATATCTGGATGTGTAGATGGGGTCAACTCATCTGGATGTGTGATGGGGGTCAACTCATCTGATGTGTGATGTCTTCTATTCTACACATGAGTATTATTTTGTTGTGTTGTTTGGTGTTAGGTTGTTTGAGCATATGAATGATCTTGTTAATAATGATCAATGGTTCTTTGTTACACCATGAATGATTTTTGACGTTTTTTTATTCCAACTGACGCGTGACCTCTGTACAGTTTATTTGCACATCAATATTACCCTCTCTTCGAATAACAATTGCTACGGCTTTGAAGGGGGGATCCACCAGTGGGATGGTCATTGTCAACTCTCATGGTGGTTGACTCATCTGAATGTGTGTGGGGGTTCTCATCTGCGATGCTGTAAATGGGGTTGACTCATCTGGATGTTTGATGGGGTTGACCATCTGGATGTGTGATGGGGCAACTCATCTGGATGTGTATTGGGGTCACAACTCATCTGTTATGTGGTGATGGGTGGGCAAACTCATCTGTTGTTCAATGGGCGCGTCAACTATGTTGATGTTGCATAAGGGGGTGTCTCCTTCTCGATATAAGTAGGGGGTGGCTTCCACTCCTTCATTTATGGGGCCATATTGGACCGTTATGTATCCCTCTTCTTTGGACGCCCTATTGTGGCTGTCTTTCCCCAGGTGCATGTTGGACATTTGTACTTCATGATGCCTTAATCCCAAGAACCCTTTTCCAGAACACCTAATCTTGTTTTAGGACTGAGAGTCAAACTACACCTGCATGGAGGCACATTCCCATTTCGGATGATAATTTTGTGGGTCATCATTATTTACATCCTATGTCATATTCCATTAACTTGCTGTTGCCAAATTGCATGACATTGTACCTTCCTGTGTTTATTTAGCGCAACCTATCCTATTCCACACAAGCGACGATAGGCATTGAATATTTTACATGTGTATCAATGCCAACTCATGATTATTAATGATACATAGGCCTGTAGTCCCAATATAGGTTTTTTTTTAGATGCATTTGGAATTTAAACATCTGCCCAATCTTAATCCTAGGTTTTTATTTTAAAAAAAAACAAACACAATCAAGTTTCCAAATTGCACAACGGAATTGTGGATGTAAATATAAACAGGATACAAAATATAAGATAGAAGAGTAAATATGTTAAGAAGAATATTGGTTTAAAAAATTAGTAGTGTAATTAGCAAATTATATATTGACCTTTCCTCAAGTGCCTCGATAGAAAATGAGTTTTTAAGCTACCCCACTCGGGCTGGATTGTCTAATTTTTAGATTTAGATGGAAATTCAGGGGAAAAACACTATCAAAATGCATGAATAAGACAACTTTAAACATTAAAAATCTCAAAGAATATTTTTTCCTGAAATTAAACAAATTATTTTCAGCCTTGGAGAGGAGCCAAAGCCAAGAAAATAATCAGCGCCCTCACCCGACTATAGTTTAGAGTTTGGAGGATACATAGTCCCATATATTTATGTTTTTGTAGATCCATTGGAAAAGCTTCAGCCCAATTTGAAAGCTTTTTTTAAATAAAGAATCACGATATTCATCTTACCAAGAATTTCACAAAATCATTGTAGAATATAATACAAGACAAAGAAAAAGAAACAAAATAAACACTGCAAATTCGGAAAGAAGAGAATTGCGGTCGAGTGTATATTAGCAGATAATGCTATTGACCTTTTCCTTCAAGCTGGCTAAATTAGCGAATGAGTTCTAATGCCATCGGGTTTGATTGTGTAAATTGTTGATCAAAAGGAAGATTCAGGAGAAACCATGACCAATGCTGTTAATAAAACATTATAAATCTTATTAGATATCTTTATTGAAGATTTTGAAAAAATTATCAGCCTGGGAGACAGACGAAGCGAGAAAATAATTGGCGCCCTTCGCGTACATATTAGTGCCCTCTTGCCGTCCGATGCCTATAAATATGTCAATATGGCGTCTTCCACGAAGCGGCAATTGGTTGCGTACATTTTAGAAACATACGTGTAGCATATATTAGCGAGCTAGCTAGCTAGCTAGCTTCGCTTTTTCGGCTAAGATTCCGCGGGCCGATCGGCTAGCTACTCGCCCGCGTACCGGTGCATCTGTATCGGCTTTTGCATTTTCGAACCTACAGGCTGACGCACTCGATACACATTTCGAGCGGTCCCGAAACTTAATCCCAGTAGGCGACCATTGCGTTAAGCCTCACTGTGGATTGTGTATGAGTCAATGGAGCTCAAGAAAAACGCGCATTCCCCACGATCTCCGACTTGCGAGGGCCTTTAATATTTGGAAAAAAAATGTCGTGACATTTCTGTTTCCCTTGAGTATATATGGCCAACATTTATTTTGTATGTGGTAAAATATAAAAACATTGACTAAAGGGGGAATACAACTTAAAGATGTCAATCCTCGAATGTCATATTTCTAGTCGATAAACAGCAGCAAAAACAAACAAAGAAAAAACACAAAACACACACACACACACACAAAACAAAAAACAAAAGGGGAAGAAAAGAAACACAGACAAAAATAAAAAATAAATAAACATAAAAGTAAATAACGTAACTACCCTACTCCCCTTCTTTCAAACTTTCTGAAAATAAACGAGCAGTCTGGAATCGTCTTATAAAATATTATTTTGTAAACATGTTTTAGAGCAGACATCAGCCGATTTGTCGTTCAAAACTTTGTTTAAACTATTAAAGCAGGTTTTTTTTTTCTTTTGCTGTTTACAGTTTTTATTATATATTTTTTCTTTTTTTACAGAGTACTGTTTTTATAGTGTAAAAGATCCCTTTGATCTACCAAGAAAAGTGCTATTTTAGATTATTGACACCATTTGATATTAAATCTAGCACCAAAAAGTAACACTACAAGCTTACTACAACGGCTCGGTGTTGCATTTTTAACAACCGCGATTTTGCAGTGTCGCCTCCCCCAACTCTGAAGTCATTTAAGATTAATTATATTTTCTAGGCCTACATAAACAATTGAGAACTAAAAGGTTGGCGCTTAAAAGAAAGAAAACTAAACAAAACCGGGGAAAAACCATCAGTTCTTCTATTTTTTCTTCTTATTCATCATTACCCGGGATGGCTTGGTAGTCTGGTCTTGCCCAATGCTGAAGCTTGACTGTACCGAATATAACAAAGGTTAAACCTCCAAAGCAGTAGATACCTGCAATGATCCACATCACATTCTGCCAACCTGTGATGTCCGTCTAGGTAAAATATGTAAGAGACAGACCGAGAGAGAGAGAGAGAGAGAGAGAGAGAGAGAAAGAGAGAGAGAGATGTTAAAATGGATCAAAATCATTCAGATATTAATGTTCTCATTGTTCAATATGATATAATCATCTGTGCTGTGGCTCAGTTTATAGGTCATTGATCTTGTAACCGAATGGTTTCGGGTTCAAGTCCACGTCAAATCAATTATTGTTATTGCATTGATCCTCGTTAACAATAACCCTTGGCTGGTTACTCTTTAAGCATTTTATGGCTCACTTGGTCGTGAATTATAAACAATTTTTTTTCTCTGGAATCCTAAATTTTGTTCCATTATGACTTATTACGCGAAACTAGTTTTTCCATGGGCATGGTCTTTCATCATGTGGTCCTACAAGCGATGATCGTGTCATTTTAAACTAACCTGTACTTCAGTTACGACTCCGACTATGTAAGGGCCAACAATGCCGCCGAGAGTCCCAGCTGTGTTCATCATTCCCATGGCCGAACCAGCAAATGGTCCAGCGATGTCTAGTATGGCGACGAAGTGTCCGCAGAAAGACGTGCCCACCAATCCCATGCCCAGTGTCATAAATGTCACTGACAATGTGATATTACAACGTGCGAAACCGGTAAGGACCAGAAAGATTGCCCCTGATCCAAAACCTGAAAAAAAGATTATGTTAAAAAAAAAATTCGATTTATACAAAATACTTCTTCTTCTCGAGTCCTTTCTCTCAATTTTTGTTTATTTGTGAATTAGAATTTGATTCAGTAGATATCGTCTACCTTGGTTGGTTTCAGGCAACCTGTTATTGCCCTGCATGCACTGTTGAGTGATGGGTCTATCTTTATACAAAATACTGACTACTACCGAGTGAGTCAGAAAAAAACTTGACACCTAGAAAAATGCTAATAAAAAGAAAACAAATTAATGAAGCCCAAATTATTATACATATTCTGAAAGATTAACTCTCCCAGGATCTTTTGGTACCAATTTTGTATATTATATCTTTACGCTTGGATCATGTGGATGAACGCGACGCACTGTTTGCGAACATGTCAATTTCGAATTGTGCAAGAATGGGAGTAAAATCAAAACAACAAAAAGCTAGAAAAAAGCAACTTCATCCTGATTAAAATAGCATAACTTTTTAACGAAAATGTATTGCGCTTATTAACTTGGCAGGGATGTTGTTACACATATTGACAGATCTGTAGAGTCAGGCATGAGTGAACACACGTCAAAGACAAAATAATCACTTTTCAAAAGTATTAAGAGGCCTTTTTAGGTCTGTCAGTGGCAATTTTGTGTACTCATTCGTGGATTACTTGACGAATCAATTTAATTTTCATACAAAATGTAGTCAATATGTGTAACAACACCCCTGCCAAGTTATTAAGCGCAAGACATTTTCGTTAAAAAGTTATGCTATTTTAATCAGGATGAAGTTGCTTTTTTTTCTAGCTTTTTGTTGTTTTGATTTTACTTCCATTCTTGCACAATTCGAAATTAACATGTTAGCAAACAGTGCGTCGCGTTCATCCAAGCGTAAAGATATAACACAAAATATTGGTACCAAAAGATGCTGGGAGAGTTAATCTTTCAGAATATGTAAAATAATTTGGGGTTCATTAATTTGTTTTCTTTTTATTAGCATTTTTCTAGGTGTCTAGTTTTTTTTTCTGACTCACCCGGTACAGGCCTACTGTACCGCGAGGCAATGTTCATTGGCGAACAAAAGAGGGATGTTTCGGGTATTCAATATCCCCTTTGGTAAAAAAAAAAAATATATTATATTAGCCGGTATTCTTGAAGGTGACGAAAAGTTTTTAGTCACCGTTCGAGAATACCGGCCTATATTGTGTCTAAGGTTTTTAAACCACCCGCCCTCAAGTACACACTAATCATCCTTATAACAACCAGAATCAGCTTACGCTTTCACTCTTCTTGTTTCCTACTGGAGAAGGGGGGGACGGTGCCCTTAAAACAAGGCCAACGAGATATAAAAATGCATTTTTCTTGGTTAAAGGCAATTTATTCTAGCTTTGAACGGGCTTCGTCAGCATTACAGTATAGGGTTTAGTTATTACGCAGTCCCTGTGATTCGCAAGAGTTTATAACTGTAAACGACGAAAACTTCAAAGCTCCTGTCAAGATAATATTTTGGCCTACCTATGCCTGACATTAGCTTTCTGGTTGCCTGTTTGGTGAGTATCCTTCGAGCAAAGAGAGCATCTGAGATGTGACTGAAGATTAGCATTATGACGAACATCAAGACATAGGGTAATGCTGAATATACTCCTGCCTTGTTTATTGAAGTAAAAAACAAACAAGCACAGACGAAAAACAATACTAACTAAATGCTACTCAATATCAGGGGTGTGTGTGCCACAGGGGGCAATTCCATTGAAATACAGTATGAAATTAAAACAGTTGAATTATGATTGCCCATAATAAATAGGTTATCATAAACTTACGTAAACATGGTAGCCATAATGACGTGTCTCTCCACGTAGAACCTGTCATTCAACACAGAACGGCAAATCCACATACATCCTCTCTGTTATCCAAAGACATCCTAAAATCATGTAGGGCCTAGGTCCTATACGATCCCCCCCCCCCTTTCTCTCTCGATCTATCGATCGATCTTGATATATCTCCCTAATATCAAAACAAATTGTGTTCCACTGTCCATTTTTAATACGATAAGTCAGTAGTACTTCTCAAAGCCATAACCAAACAAAAATCATTACATTTACAATAAAGGGCACGTTAGCGGTCAGTTCAGTAATATAATTTATATGATTTATATAAATATGGTATGAACTTACAGCTGTGATGGGAACACCTAGTCCTTCACTGAAGTAGAGAGGAAGGTTGACCAACAAAGTGAAAATACCAAATGTGTGTGCGAAATGAGTGAATACCATGCACCACATGGCCGGGGACGTCACGATATCTTTCCATGGTACAGAAGGTTTTGAGGTCTGGTGTTTTAAGAAATAAACTAGCGTTACTATCCCCACGGATTGTCGAGTACAAATTAGAAGTATCCATTATATATGCTTCGAGCAATGGCTCACTGAGTATTTTCGAGGGAAAATAGGATTCCTTATCAAAAGTCTAATATACATGATTAACACTTTATCTTTCAGAATTATTTACATCTGAATATTTAGTGTCCATAATGATACACAGCAAGTACTATCTCGCTTGTTTGGTAAGAGCAGTACAGATTTAACAAAGTGCTTCTGACATAGCCATTTTTAAATGAAAGTTAAAACTTTCTGTTTTTGCCACAGAATGTTCCGCGTTCCATGGTATAAGGCGAACATTTTAGATTGACCACTTACTTTTGAATGTTCGAGACCATCTTCTATATATTCTCGTTCTTCTTTAGATATCCAGGGGTGTTCACTGGGTGAACTGTAGGCA
This sequence comes from Paracentrotus lividus, assembly GCA_940671915.1. Lineage (NCBI taxonomy): Eukaryota > Metazoa > Echinodermata > Echinoidea > Camarodonta > Echinidae > Paracentrotus > Paracentrotus lividus. Next base: position 46,789,470 of record CALNVZ010002974.1, read on the forward strand.
ACAAATGACCACATGATGAACCAAAGACATCCTGCTGTACCTGAAAATATAAGGTTAGCAACAAATGACTTTGCAGGCGTAGACCACTAAGACATGTAAGAAGAAAGTCCACTAAGCAGAAGATAATTCGAGGAAATTAAGCTTCACTTCCTCTGGATGTGTGCCTGTTTACCCTTCCGTTTGGTGAATTGTATAACTTACATGAACTTTCGGTCTGATTTGTTGGAATTTCTGGGTCGTGAACCCCCAGTCTTGTGTTCCATAGGAATGTTGTTGTTCTGGGGGGGGGGGGGAGTACCACGAAATAATCTAAGTTCTTGGACAAACCCATAGGGACAAGGTGGTAGAACTACAAGCGTTTTAATTGATGTCCAGACTTGAACTTATGACGGTTTCGTGGTACGGCGCCCAGGCTCGTTAAACATTCAACCCGTGTGAACGTTGGTATTGTGAACCATATCAATTCTAGTTGTAAACTTAAGGGGAAGAGGGCGCTATCACTCTACGCAAAGCGAACGCGGCCATAGACTTTTGTAATTTGCACAGTTTTTTCAACTTTGTTTTCTGATTATGGCGAGCAAACTACCTTTTCAAGAAATGATCAACTTGAATAAGTACGCTAAGAGTCTGAATTTTTCAAAAATAGGATAAACTTATTGCAAAGGGAAAAAAAGTCCTGTCACTGAGTCAATTCGAAATCCTAGTAAGATCCAAATTCCTGTACAATATGGCCAATTTGCTCTCAAATAGCTCATACGCTGTATAGTCATCTTCCTCGATTACGGCATAATTATATACACCTTAATGATCAAGGCATTTTTTTTAAAAACTTGAATTCTCAGCTTTTCCAATTATGGTACATTCATTTCGATTGGTTAAAAAAAGTCTTTCACTTTGTCAACTTTGTCCACTACTAAAACGATCTTTACCGATGGGTCAATATTTCCGCAATATCACATGCAATGCATGTGGACGGCGTCTTCGCAAGAGTGACAAGATCACTATATATAATAATCGTTAGGCAACATCAATCTATGTGAAATAAAGATTCTGATTACAACTTAGCACAATGGTAGTATTATAGGACTTGCCAAAATGTCTTTTTTCCCAAATCTGCGTCTGAAAGCATCTACCTACGAAAACTAATGATAAAAGTCAATTATTTATTTCATGTCTCATGACGAATCTTCAACTCGAATCGATGATGATAATACCATTTTACCGACAGGTAAGTTTTCTTAGGCGAGTTTTTGTACGCTAAGTAATAATTGCATGCAGTTGTCAATCGGTGTTCGCTCCCGCCGTTAGCGCGGGATTTGTTGACATTAATGTAGAGCCGATAAATTTCTGCGCGCGCTCAGATGCAGTTATTTCCACTAACCATGAATGTAATGTTGGCGTTTCCCCTCCTCAAATAATGACGCGTCTTTATGTTAAGATTTAATGTCATACGTTAGATTTACATTTCACGTGGAGTAGAATTGATATGTTTGGTCTTGGTGAACTTTCGGTCTTTTAGTGAACATTCAGTGGGCTACATTCTAATACTTAGCGAAAATAATCATGTTCATACAAAAACAAAAGAAAAAGAAAGAAAAGAAAAAAAAGAAAAGAAAGAAAAGAAAGGGAAACAAGAATGAAAACTCCTCTAAAAGAAAAGTTTTATTTTTGTCTCCAGGTTTTGCGTTTTGATTTTCAGGAAATTGAATATATTGCAACGTCAAACGGGTTTATTTTCTTATCCGCTTCAGTCTGATGACTGATTTATAATCTCTCAAAATAATTGTGAATGGAGAATCGAGGAAACGATTTAAAAGATGAATGCAACGTTCTAAAAAAAAATTCTACGAGATGTATCACTTACCGAATTTATGAAACGGGAACTTTGATTTAAGCTACGTCAACTATAGGCTTTCCCGGCCAATTCATACATTTACCATCCGTTTTCATATCATGTGTATTCAAATTCGTGTGCTTGTGCGGCAGCTGACAATAAGTCAAACAATTTCGTGTTCATGCTCTCAAAATAATTTTAGGCACACAAATTAATGCTTTCGAAGTTCAAATTCGGATATAATCATTCAATTTCATTATTAATTGCATTCACATTAGTGTGATGGCAGGGTAAGCTCGTTAAAAACACTTTCAATTTCGTTTTCACGCGATCGATTTCCATGATTCAGATCCAAATCCGTTATACATGTACACATATTTATGATAAGGAGTAGGTAATCTTGACCATTTTATCAGTAAATGTGATTTTATCATAATTGTGATTATCGTCTTCGTTTGTAATTTCAACCCTCTCTTTTTACTCCAAAGTCATTTGATAAAAAAATAATCATCGCCTTTATTAGTGTATTGCATATTGTGAACATCAATTTCCTTGTCATGATTCTTATATTTGAGTGTCTTCATTGTCAATCTTTTATTTCATCGCTATAATCGCAATTTTTTTTATGGGCTTCATTTTACTTTTTGTTCACAACAAGGCATGATTATTATAAACTTTTTAATTAATGATATGTTTGACATTCAATTAAAAATACTGCATGAGCATGTAAATTTCAATTGGTACTTTACATGTTTAATTTTGAAGCTTCTATCATGAACTTATTTGTCTATAAACGAATTTGAATATAAGAATGAGAGGGCACACGAATTTGAATAAACATTGCCGAAAATATATGCTTTATGAGTGAACTAGAATGCAAAATACGAAATCGGTTACAATAATCGTTAATTTTGATGAACTGAATACGATTTTGAAGAAAATATTTCTATGCATCAGCGTATTTTTACGAAAATGAATGACTCTAACATGAAATTGACTGACAAAACAATGAAATGGACCGGGAAAACCTATATTATCTCTTCACCCATTCAAAGATGAATGCAACGTTCGGAAAAAAAATTATGCAGAATGTATCACTTACCGAATATATAGAACGCAAGAGGCCAGCCGCCTATCACATTGAGGCTGATGAAGTAGCCAGTCAGTGCATTGCCCAGTACGTTCCCCACGTTGAAACCTGAAATCAGAAATAAAGTACTAATTATTAAATGAGATCAGTCCCGCCAAATTGATAAATACCGTACATTATACTACATGTAGCGTGTTGATTAAATTAAGTCAAAACCTTAGAATTTCAAACTTAAGTTCCATTAAAATAAACTTCGTTAGAGCTATTTCGATGAATAGCCATGGTTAACTATAATTTTTTTCTAACGATGCTAGAGAAGGGGAACAGATTTGTTTCAATGTAAATATTACAGCAACATTGTTTAGATATATATTTGTATTATATATCTCTTTTCTACTAATTTACACGAAACAATAAAGTTCATATCTAATGTAGATCGTGTATTAGGATCAGTACATGGCATTCAGCGAAAGATTTTAGGCCTAGTAATATAAAGAATAGAGAAAGACCCCCCCCCCCCCATATCACATTTACTCGTTCCGGATTCTTAGAGATATCCCCTATCACAGGCCTAGGAGGGAAATCGTGTCGAAATTACCCTATTTGCAGGCTTTTGGACCATATTTGAGACCCTATTTCATGATTTTCATCAAAGATTTGGGAATCCCCTAATTATGATGCTAAAAGACCCCTATTCAATGATTTTTCGAGATATCCTCCCTACATGATTCCCAAAAAATATACCCCTTTTGCAAGAAATCGGGAACACCATAATGTGTATGGTTGACTGCCTGAGGGGGGGACCGGGAGTAAAATAGAGGGGAAAATATAAGTAGAACGAAATATAGAACTTATTTAGGAATACACCCTATAGCTGAGATTAGAAAAAGAAAGAAATTCAAAAATAAGACCGATGTCATAACACTTCTAATCATCACATCTGAAATGAAATGAGTATTACCAACAAAACCGATCACGCTTAGACTGCTACGTTCATCCGGGTGGGCCCATTTTGACCACATGGCAAGCATCGATGGGAAAGAGCAACCCTGGATTAAATGAGAATTTCACAAAGTGTCGGAAAAAAAACATTAAAAATTACTATTAAATACGGGATAGACATAAAAAGATCAAAATTTTAGCGGAGCAATTTATTTGCCTCGTAAATTTAGACAAGTTGTTCATGTTGTTGGAACTTTCAAAGGTCCTTATTGTGTAGGCCTACAATATTAGTAAGACAATTTAAAAATAATTTGTCTATGGCATCTGATGGGATGCTCCTTCGGTATTTGGTGTATTTCTAGGGAACATTTCATAAAACAAATATTCACTGATTTTTACTGACAACTGTTATAAGCTACTGAAAATGCGTGCACCTGATTGCCTGAGAGAAAATTTGTCGAATGAAACGTCCGACAAGTCCTTTCATGAAACGCCCTCGGATGCTTTAGATATGCCTGTTTGACTGTTGGAGTATTTCATGAGTATTGTGAAAGTTAATTATTGAGCCCATGATTAAAACTGTGAAAGCAAAGTGTACAAGAAATATTACAGCAGATTACAGACTTAAAAAAAAAAGTGGTTCTTCTCTTACCTCTCCAAGTCTGCTAAAGAATCTAGTGACAAAGTACCACTGCGTCCCGGCATAGGCGGCTACAGGCCCTAGTAGGGTACATATACTAGACAGCAAGAATCCGAATCCCAAGACCCATTTCATACCAAACCTGTCGGACAACCAGCCGCCTGGGATCTGTGTGAAGATGTAGCCATAGAAGAATCCAGCTAGGAGAAGTTCCTGTGTCTCTGCATCCCAAAGGAATTCACCGGTAGTCTGCAAGCAAGCGCAACAGCAAAGACAATACTTTTTACCATAATAATGATATATTTCCTGCTTCGTGAGAGGAGGGATAATTTATTTCCCCAGATAAAAATGTTAAAGAACGTATTATGCAAGTGCATTTATATATCAGCATATTTTAAGCTGCTCATGCAAAAGACTTATGATAAAAAACAATGTAGGACGGTTCATCGTATCAGCAGGTGTGGATAGGTAACAACCTATCGTTAACCATTCCAAAATTCAGATTAAGAGGAAAAGGTACCTACAAAGACAAATGAAAAGCTTGTTTCCAAAAGGGACTAAATCCACTTTTGATGAAAATTGAGTTATTGATATCAGGACATTGTTCAGGTACGTACCCATCTGTGAGCAAAATAACTTACCTAAATTTTGATTGCAACTTCCAGAAAATTGCAACTTTTAATTTCAATTTTCACATAGAGCCTGTACAAAATCCGGTCAAAGACAAGCCATAACTCTGAAGTTACAAAAGTGGATTAGTCCCTTTTTGGAAACAAAGCTCTTCAAATATAGGACTTGGCTCCCAACACTAGCCCGTTAAACAAAAAGAAAACACACACACACACCACACACCAAACACACAAACAAACTATACCCATCATTTATAAAAAAAAAAAAAAAAAAAATGAGAAGAGGGCATGCTATCCTTGCAAACAGATGGAAAAAATGACGCCTGGGACTACCAACACCCAAGGAAAACCTTTCTCTTATAAAGGGGCTGCTACCAAGTTCATGAGATTATAGGTTTGTACAAATTATTTAGTACGAATTGGAGGAAATAATAACAATATCAGTTATAAACAACGATTTTTGTATAATGACTATAATTATAAAAATATGATCTAGATAACCGTTTAGATCAGTTGTGTTCGGTGATAACGATTCTCCGCAGGTATTTCCATCTCCCAACTTCCGTTTCCGTTTGGCTGATTATGATGTGCGACGTATGAATCATTCACCATGCAACCATGGCAACGCATTACATTTTGGCCGCATCGCGACAAACGGACGTCATCACAAAGAAAAGAAATATTCCATCTGATGTCGGACTTGAATGATACCAGGAACTTATAATTAAATAGATGACAAAGATATACAAACACAGGTGAGACACTTATATAATCTGACGTGAAAACTATTGAGAAAATGAGAAAACCGAGATAATGGAAGAGGAGGAAGAGGAGAGAGAGGGGGAGAGGGGGGGGTTATACTGTTGCTTTAGCATGTTCAAAATAGTTCACTTTGCATGAAAAAATGGAAGTACACACAAACTATCATACAATAAAGTACCAAGTAAACATAAAACACAAACTGTCAAACATGCAAATAATTGTTTCATAATACATGATATCAAATTTGAACTTTAAGTGTAAAGTAAGTATATAGGTCTATTGTACCATTAATCTTTCGGATAGAATGCTGCATAGATGTACTGTGTATAAGGAAAATACCTACTAATTATTTAGACGCAAAAGTAAACATGATATACTCGTCGTAAAGGGAAGGCTGCCATATAAACCATTGTATTGTCTCTGTAATATTCCTAATGCAGTGGTCAAAACACGTCGTACATGGAACCTGCAACTCAATACGACGGATTTCGTAGGTATATTCCGCGTCGCCCTGCTGTTTTTCAGACGCACACGTTGCAGGTATTACACGTAGGAGGAATTTACAATACCTCTCCTACAGAAACGTACAAATCTCAGGAATTGGAAAACGATGGATGCAAGCACGTGCCCCGTAGCCCACGACGTGTTGTGACCACTGCATAATGTAGCTATTCTTGGACATGCGGGAGACGATGCCATATTACAATTTTATTTAATTTCGACAATTTAATTGCGACAATTTCATTTGAATTGACGAATTTTGTAAGGTTCAACTTACTATCCTTCTTTGACGGTCCTATAAGTGGTTCCCTCTCTTTGCGCCTGTCCTCAAGCGATAACGAACCATAATCCATGTCAGTTGAACCAGCTTTTCTCGCCGTCATTGTCTCTGATATAGATGGATATCTAGACGGAATGTACGTCGACGAGGACATCGAATCATCTGTCGTCCGTCCCTCAATCTTAGTCATGCCGTTATCGTTTTATTCCGAATAATGATATTAACCTTATGAATAAGATAGCAATGAATATTAAAACAGTGGGGGCTTTAATTTTCTTCATGTAATGTAGATTTGGCGTAAATGAAGTGTCAAGAAAATGCGTATACAGAATTCGGGATTGATGGCGTATAAAGCTCGCAACCTAAGAACCTTTTTTTTTGGGGGGGGGGGGACAGTATGCCGATGTCGCGTCGAAAAGTATTTCCTAATTTCAAATTTTGTTGGTTCGTACTATCCTATAATTATACTCCATATACATGTAAATGACATTCAAGGGAGATATTGTAAACTCAATGTCGAGAAAAAGTAATGGGGCGATCACAGTTCGTGGCGGGGACCCGTACGGCGAGGGAAATCAGTCGTTTTTATAATTTCTCTACAGTGCAGTTCCATTTTTTTTTCGCACGAGATTTACCCTCAGAGCGATTTGGATAGAGACCACTATTGTGTCATACCTCTTTTCCCCAAAACCTTCTATTCCGGGGTCCGTACGGTGAGTAGGAAAATACACTTTAACCTTTACGTGCGGTTCCCGGCCGACTCCCTTACGATTTTATGTGCACACCGGAACAGTTTCCAGTAGTTATGATTTAAATATAGGGGAGCCGGGAAGATCGAGAGTGTGCACTCGATTTTCCCGGCGTTTTTCTCAACCCGGTAGGCCGTAGAAAACCCGTGGTGTCACCAAAGGGACCCGAGCGGGGTTCTGCCCTTACAAAAATATCGTGTGGTACCACACAACGGTACCATACAAAATACCACAGGATTTTCCTATGGTTTTTTTTTTGCACAAATACCACACAAATTACCATACAGCAGTATCATACAACCAAAATACCATAGGATTTCCTATGGTTTTTTGGCACAAATACGACACAAAATACCATAGAGCCAAAATACCATAGGATTTCCTATGGTTTTTTGGCACAAATACCACACAAAATACCATACAGAAGTACCATACAGCCAAA
>CALNVZ010002974.1:46800311-46841323 GCA_940671915.1 Paracentrotus lividus
TTATTATGTGAAGTAGAATGCGCAAATACGAAATCGATCACAACAATCGTTAATTTTTATGATTGAATACGATTTTGACTCGCAACATTTTTTCCGAAAATGAATGCCTCTAATATGCAATTGATTGACAAAACAATGAAATTGGCCGGGAAAACCTATATTATTAGACCAAAGTACATGATATACTCGTCGTAAAGGGAAGGCTGCCATATAAACCATTGTATTGTCTCTGTAATATTCCTAATGCAGTGGTCAAAACACGTCGTACACGGAACCTGCAACTCAATACGACGGATTTCGTAGGTATATTCTGCGTCGCCCTGCTGTTTTTCAGACGCACACGTTGCAGGTATTACACGTAGGAGGAATTTACAATACCTCTCCTACAGAAACGTACAAATCTCAGGAATTGGAAAACGATGGCTGCAAGCACGTGCCCCGTAGCCCACGACGTGTTGTGACCACTGCATAATATTGCTATTCTTGGACATGCGGGAGACGATGCCATATTACAATTTTATTTAATTTCGACAATTTAATAGCGACAATTTCATTTGAATAGACATATTTTGTAAGGTTTAACTTACTGTCCTTCTTTGACGGTCCTATAAGTGGTTCCCTCTCTTTGCGTCTGTCCTCAAGCGATAACGAACCATAATCCATGTCAGTTGAACCAGCTTTCCTCGCCGTCATTGTCTCTGATATAGATGGATATCTAGACGGAATGGACGTCGACGAGGACATCGAATCATCTGTCGTCCGCTCCTCAATCTTAGTCATGCCGTTATTGTTTTATTCCGAATAATGATATTAACCTTATGAATAAGATAGCAATGAATATTAAAACAACAGTGGGGGCTTTAATTTTCTTCATGTAATGTAGAATTGGGGTAAATGAAGTGTCAAGAAAATGCGTATACAGAATTCGGGATTGATGGCGTATAAAGCTCGCACCCCAAGAACCCTTTTTTTTTGGGGGGGGGGGGAACAGTATGCCGATGTCGCGTCGAAAAGTGTTTCCTAATTTCAAATTTTGTTGGTTCGTACTATGCTATAATTATACTCCATATACATGTAAATGACATTCAAGGGAGATATTGTAAACTCAATGTCGAGAAAAAGTAATGGGGCGATCACAGTTCTTGGCGGGGACCCGTACGGCGAGGGAAATCAGTCGTTTTTATAATTTCTCTACAGTGCAGTTCTAATTTTTTTTTTCCGCACGAGATTTACCCTCAGAGCGATTTGGATAGAGACCACTATTGTTTCATACCTCTTTTCCCCAAAACCTTCTATTCCGGGGTCCGTACGGTGAGTAGGAAAAGACACTTTAACCTTTACGTGCGGTTCCCGGCCGACTAACTTACGATTTTATGTGCACACCGGAACATTTTCCAGTAGTTATGCTTTAAATGCAGGGGAGCCGGGAAGATCGAGAGTGTGCACTCGATTTTCCCGGCTTTTTTCTCAACCCGGTAGGCCGTAGAAAACCCGTGGTGTCACCAAAGGGACCCGAGCGGGGTTCTGCCGGTAGCCGTACGGGTTTCTGCCTGTAGCCGAGCGGGCTCCGCCTGTGTTTTTTCAGTGAGTCCTCCAAATAAAATATTGACAGGCCTCTTGCAATACGGTTCCCGTGCGACTTTCCTGCGGCCCCGCCAGGGCCCCTAAAAGGTTCCTGAAGAGACTATACGAGAAGGTTAGACTGTGTAGAGAGAGAGATATAGATTTTTAATTTTTTTATATTTTTTTTTTTTTTTTGGGGGGGGGGGCTGTCGCAGGAAAGACCACTTTGGTCTTTTTAGATGTTTATCTAGGACTTATCATCTCATATCGTTTCCCAATACATGGACCATCAATGTCACTTTCAAATGAGTGTAATTTCTCTCCTAATGGGTGTAATGGGTGTACAAAATGAAAATGATATTTTGGATCAAAATTCGTCTCTGAACTATCGGTTTTATGGATGGATCTCATTTATTCATTTAAGATCTATCCATTTAGAGCTTCTAAAAAAAATTTAAAGAAAAAAAAAAAAAATTGGGAGTCGAACTCACGTCCTCTGGATGAGAGTCTGTTCCTCATACCACTCGGCTTGTATTACTGATAGCGACAACTTGATTCCTAATTTAAATGAACCAAACTAGGATATATTAGTGCACGTTCAAGGCTTATTAGTAGTAATTAATTTGTAAACGGTTCGGAAAATAAAAATCGCGTGCAGCTCAAACAGAATTGTTTTCAAAGTCTCCCAAAAACTGGAATAAAGTTTGAATAGGTTTTTAAGAAAAATCAGTTATCAAATTGACCAAGGCTGCATATTCTTAAACGCAAACTGACCCAGGTATAATCTAGTCAATATCAGCTGCGGACCATGACTTTTAAAAAAAGGAATGAGGTTTTGCCGTTAACCAAACAAGGAATTCACATTCATTATTTGTTTATCACGATACAAAATCCGGACAATGAATAGGATTCGGAGTAATAATGGACAAATTTCTTTACACGAGGAACTTGAAACGTATAAAGTAAAGAAATTATTTATTTTCCCCTGCGATGAAATATAAGGTTGGTTAAGTTAGCCCGAATGCACGAAGCTTTGTTTTCGTAAACGATGGGGCTAGTGAGACGTGCGTAACAATAGTGTAGTGAGTTTAATGTATAATTATGACAGTATTGAAAAAAACATTTTTAACTTACCTTTTGTCAATGCTCGTTCTCGTAATATGTTTTTAATAACTGGTCTAAAATATTACACAAACACAAAGTGCAATATTTATGTTCACCGTTCGTCATTTTAATGATCGAAACGTCAAGAGGTCCATAGTTCACCGCCTCTAAAATCTAACATATTTGTGCAAATTGGACAGGAGTCTACTTGTTTATGATCTTAGAGAAGCTGCAATATTGGTACAATGAGTTTTTACGTGCTCTAAAGCTTGATAAAGTGTACATGTTCGAATAGAGTAAACATATTAAAAACAATTTATTGTTAGATGGGGACGTTAAGAAGTGTCTATGCGGTTAATGAAGTAGAGGCTATTATCACCAGACTCTAAAAAGGGGGTCACCCGGGTGCTCCCAAAGTCCAGAAATTCATTTTATGAAACATATTGAATGAATTTCTTCGTTAATGAAAAATCTGGCATTACTGTATGTAAGTTCAATTGTTAGGCAACATAATTATATATATATGCTGGAGCTAAAAAAGTGTAATTTATATTTCTACAACAACAAGAAAACTTGATTCCAGAACTACTACATAAGATTCGATGCATCTCCGGATATATATATATATATACACACACACACACACACATATATATATATATATATATATATATATATATATATATATATATATATATATATATATATATATATATATACGTGTAAGAAGAAAAAGTCTAGGACAGGTATCGACGTAGCTGAACTTTAAACCTTTAATTCATCGAGCTTTCGGCTTAATTTGCCTTCTTCAAGATTTCTGAAGATAAAATCATAAAAAGAACAAAAACCTTAATAAATTCTTGTTCTTTTATTAAATAGTACACAATAAACAAATTCCGTTTATTACTTATATATATTACGCAAGATGCAGGTTTTTGTTCTTGTTTAAGAGTTGAAGAAATCAAAACAGTCATTCAGCAGTCTTTCAAAAATGGATCTTTTGGTGGCCATAGTTCAACGGTCTTTCAGTCGTTCAATGATCTTTTCACAGTCTCTCAGTTTTCCGTAGAGATCACTGAAAGACTGCAGTCATTGGTCTTTAAGTATTTTAATGGTCTCGCTCAGTCTGTCAGAGATCTTAATTGATCTTTCAAAGATCTCTGGCAGTACGCCACAGGATCTTTCAACGATCTTTCAATATATATTTTTTTATCAGTCTCTCAGTAAACTTTTAGCTGTCTTCAGGGTACTACAGGGATCATTCAAGAGAGGTTGTTTTCAGTCTTTCAGGAGGTTTTCTGAGCCATTCGACTATTTTTATAAAGAGACAACGAATTTCATGGACCTTTGAGACTGCTGAAAGACCTTGCCAAGTTCCGTTTTTATTTGTCCTGCTATCAAGGTTATCTACTCAGTGGAATGAGGACCTTAAATTCCCCACATGATCATTTTGTGATTCACCCACCCGCACTTGTTCGCTCTCTTTTTCTCTCCTCTTCGATCTATATTAAGTCTCCCCTCCTCTTTCACTCAACTAGACAGTAGAATCGTCCAATTGCACATCGTATACGACGGACACGTAGGCTATATTGTATCATAGAATTGGAAACATTAACATTAAAATTTAGATATCACTATAAGGGTTTTCATCACATCGAGCGTATACTATTTACGCACATTACAAAAGAGTATACGGGTTGTTTTACGATCGGGGTACACTTTCAAAAATTGGCCTTCTGTGCACCATAAAAAGAAATATTGGTACTGTTATTTCAAATATACGAGTGCAAACTATTGGGCACTGTTAGAGCAACATACAAGAGAAAAATGAATTATTGAAGTACACATTTACTTATTAAAAATTGACCATATCTGGCATTTAATTTTAGAGCAAAATTACTGTCTCATTTTATTTTTTTTTTCTAATTTTGAGCCTGCGCATCTTTATTATTAGCAATCATTTGGCTTGTTTTTCCAATCAGAATTTACTATTGAAATGCGATTGTTTAAGAACTGAAAACCCCAGAAGCTACAGTTAATTTGATTTTTGTGACCATTAACCAAAAATGGGGTGCCAAATCTGTCATAAAATGTCCTCTCTGAATTCGGTGGTTTTCCGTATAGTGAGACATCACTTGAAAAACAATGTTTTTGTCTGTAAGAACACTTGTATATATGCAACAAATTTATAATATTTACTTCACCCACATCCACTTATTTTTCAGAGAGTTCACGTTACAATGTTGTCAAATCACGTTTCGTCAAAAACGTCCTCTCCGAAAAATGAAGCAATTGATTTTACGTGTAATAAAAACTTTGAACCCGTGTAGACAAATAAGTTGGTGACCTCCTGCCTGCGAATTTAAAAGCAATATCATTTCACTTGTCTAGAACACATACACAAAAATTGAGGGAAATCAAAAGAACTTTTTTTTTTGGTCCAGTGAGACAAAATGGTGTACCCTTAATCGTAAAACAACCCATACCAAAGAGCCCAAAGGCCCTGTCCCACAGGCGGCGATCATTTCTGCTACTCCTGCGAATAGGCTGTCTCCAGGACTCCAGGAGGCTCAGATCCAGTCACGATTATTGCCACCTCTGTCGCTAAAAGAGGCGTAGCGAAATTCCATTCGCCTCTGGAATGAACAATGGTCGGCGCAGTAAGGTAAGCATTAATAATCGTAATCCAGTGGCGAACGAAATTTGCAGTGCTGCTCCTCTTTTGATGACAGAGGCGGCAATTCATGAACTGACAGCCAATTGGTTCTGTGCCTGGTGGTGACAGCCCATTCGCCAGTTGCTGAAACAACAGTTCATCTTCACGAAATACCCCTGAAAATTGAAATAAAGTAGATAGGTGGCCTATAAAAATACCCTACATATGACATTTCCCCTTGGGTAAAACAAATAATAAGGCTATTGATACATTTGAAAATATTTTATTAGCTAAATGATGTGTTACAATTTCATTGTCTACTGTCAATAGTGCTTCAGAATAGTCATTTTCAACTGCTAAACCTATACATTTTTTACTCGGTCTCTGCGCTGGCTCACACAATAATACATTCTGTGGCTGTCTACATGGTCTATATCGTTTAGAATTACTTATCACCGTCTAAGGACTGGACCCTTTGATGATAGCCAACCTAAGACACTATAGCATTGAACACTAGGTCGTAGTAACACAGATCGGAATGATGATCGATGACTAAATCAACTGAGTCTACCTTCAGCTATCTGAAACAGAGGTGGAGAAATCCATGCTGTTATTAAAAACTCTCTTGAAAGGGAACTTTGTCCTATTCGGAACAGTTCAATGAATCATTGTCATTCTATCATAAACTCCGCGGAAGGAGTCTTCTGTCGTCTGGATCAGTTCAAGGCTCAATCTTACAATACCAGTAACTCCATGTCTTTTGTTTTAAGTTTAACCCCTTGGAAAGAGTCCTTTGTCTCACGCAGAAGGATCTCTATCATTATTATGAACTCCATGAAAAAAAAAAACAATTCAGCTGAATAGTTGAGGAAATCCCTGTGATCACATCCGGAACAGTTGTAGGACTCTATGTCATTTATCATGAACTTCATCAAAAGAGTCCTTTGTCCTGAGCCGAACGGTCGAAGGAATCCCTTTTATCTTATCATTAACTCTTTGGGAAGAGTCCGTTGTTTTGTGCAAAAAAAAAAAGACCCGTATCATCTTATCCTGAACTGCATGAAAAAGGTCCTTTCTCCCAAATAGGTTACAATTAAAGGAATGTCTGTCATCATATCATGAACTCCTTGGAAAGAGTACTTTGTCCTATGCTGAAGAGGGATCCCTATAATCATATCATGAACACCATCCGGATCAGTTGAAAGAATCCTGTCATCATATATGGGTCGATGAATAGAAAAACTCATTTGTGCTATCCGGAACAGTTTGTGGAATCCGGGTTATCATATCATGAACTTTCCGAAAAGAGTATCCTCTCCGGAACGTTGTCAGCCTCAAAGCATGGAAAGCTCATTATTCTTTTCCATATAGACTTCTCCAGCCTAGGCGTCTTTCAGAATCGCCATTGTAGATTCCTCAATTCTATTTATGTTCGCTCTTTTCTCTAGAATTTCTTAAGAATGATATGAATATTAATACAAACTGAATAGTAATGATGGTCGTCCGTTGTATAACGCATATACCATATCAATGTATATGCTCTCCCAAAAGATTTTGATTTGTATCCTGATCAGTGCCTGGAATGGATTGGTAGTCTGACCTTGCCAGGTTGAAGCTTTGCTGTGCAAAGAATACAAGACGATTCCACCAAAGCAATAAAACCTGATATGATCCACATCACCTTTTGCCAGCCTCTAATATCAGTCTGAGAAAAATATTTTATGAAAAGAGAAGGATTTTATGATAATCACATGAAAAGGGAACGGTCTACGGGCAAGACAACAGTATCAAGAACACTTTAAAAATACGTCATTTTACCTGTTTCTGATGATTCTAAATAGCTGTTGGACTGAAAAGCTTCACGTTCATTCACGAATAATTTTCTTATATCGTGCGCTGGCATTCACAAGGTTGGGAAATGTCACAACGTAAATTGATTTGCTTTAACGCCCTCCTGGCCCCGACCTGACAATTAATTTTAAGGCTTCTTAAACTGTCCATGTACAGTGAGATCGAAACAGATCTTTGAAGACCCGAGTATCATGGTTTACAAACCTGCTGCTTTTCGCATCTTCACCCCTTAAGTCAATGTCGATTTTTAAAAACACCAATGTTTTTATTATTATTTATTCTAACCAACCTGTACTTCAGTTGACGACCCCGACGATGTAAGGGCGATGATGCCACCTACAGTACCAGCCGTGTTCATTATCCCCATGGCCGACCCAGCAAAGGGTCCTGCGACATCGAGTAAGGCGACGAAATGACCGCAGTATGCGACACCCACCCCTCCCATTAGAGAGTGACAGACGTTACGGACAGGGGGATGTTACAACGTGCGAAACCAGTGACGATCAAATGAAGTGCTGCCGACCAAAAACCTGATAAGATGAAAGATGAGATTCGCGGACATAAGTATAAATTTTTTAGTGGCAAGGTTGTAGATTATGATTGTAATTTAAAATTTAATTTTCATTATGGAGGTCTTGCTATTTGACTCTTCTCATTCTGACCCTGTCATGATAGTGATAGTCATGTAGTTTGTCAAAGCATTCTCAGCAATTAATATGTTTGAAATTTCATATCAATGTTCCAGAGAAATTGATGTTCTTTAAATTCAGTATGCACAATCAAGACATACCAAGCGGTTTATAACCTGAAAATTCAACTTTATTTTCTAGGGAAGGCAACACCAATATTGCGTTACAATCTGAACACTATTCCCATAAGCTTACAATACATCCAATGTTCAAACAATTTATTACAAGTGCCCTAAGACTTTTGACATCTAAAATAAACATTGACATGCTGAATCTGGATACATACATTTGCAATCGTGCATCTTGTAGGGTTAAAAGGCCTTATATGAATCGAAAAGAAAGCAAAAAGACAACTCAAAATTAATTAGAAATTTCAATTAAATAGTACAAATAGAAATAGGTCATGACCGTTCTTACCTATGCCAGCCATTAGTTTTCTGGTAGCTGTTTTAGTCAGTAATTGCCTTGCTAAGATGGCGTCTGAGATAAAGCTGAAAGAAAGCATAAAAACTATCTGCGCGGCGTAGGGCAGTGCCGAGTATAAACCAGCCTGTAATAAAACAAGAATGCAAATAAAATTATATTGAATGATCAACGAAAGCTCCAAAATATCCGGCGTCGAAGTATTTGTAGATAAAGATTAAGCTTTAATAGTAGCAAGTGCCAATAGTATGGTGGCCCTGAAGTACGCTGCGCGAGAAGAGACATATATACGGTCAACGCCGTACATTTTGTAACAATTGTGTAGCAATGTCCTAACATATAGAACACCGCGCTGTGCATATCAGGAATATTGACGAACCTGCCGTGAACTTTGAATAAACTCTTCCACCAGAGCATCTCCACTGAAGACTTCAAATGTATTGAGGCGCCTCGCGCTTTCACGCCCCGAAAGGACGCTATGCAAAAACAAGCAACTGTGCCGTGGAATCTTTTGGAGGGGAAAGTGGAGCGCATGTATGCCACACACTTTCATGTAATCGCGCTGCACGGAAAGTACGCAGAAACATTTGTGGTTTTTACTGCAGACTTAGTCTGCAAGCACAGACCCAATTTGACATTGTAATTACGAATTACAGTCTCGGGTGAAGCTGAGTCAGTACACAGGTGACTCGTCGCAAACTCTCAACTCCATGTTTTAAATTCTTGAACATCATGTCGCAAAATATGCAGTCATTACCATAAACTATATGAATCTTGCCAAAGACTTTGCATATTATATTTCATTGCTGAAAATTTTTCAAACCTTTAAAACGTTATGTGGGAATGGAAAAAAGAAAGAAATATAGGGCATATTATAAAATGGTAGAGAGGGTATGGTAGATGGAATAGAAATGTAATGAAAAGAAGAGGGATTTAAAAAAAAACTTTAAGAAGAAATGATAGACGAACTATAAGGTATGATGAAAAGCACCAAAGGAATTATTCATAAAAGAGGTTCCAAAACTTAAAGAGGACCACCAAATTGATCTTAAACCTTTAAGGCGTAAAAAAGACGCCAAATTTGTCTTTAAATAAGGGGAGGGTAAATTGATTACAAACTTATAGGGGGACCCCAATTGGTCTTGAACTTATTTTTCTCATCCTCTCGTCCAGCATTAATTACACGCACTACTCACTGGTATTGCAACATAGCTAAAATGCTATATTTTTCAAGTTTGCAAGTCTTCTACATGTTGTCATATTTCATTGCCAGAGATTTGTCGAATATTTTTGTATATTCTGAAAGAGGAGACTTGTCCCTTTTTAATTCCTGAGAGCAGTAAATACCCAAATAGGGGCATAGGGGCTCACGCTGCGCTTGCTGGATCGCCTGTCTTTCTGTTTAAACTTTTTAAAATAAAGAAACAAGGGGTTCCTATACTATTTTGGTTGGGCTCAAACATTAAGCCCCCTCCCTGAGCTGTGGTGTTTTTAAGGGGGGGGGGCTCCACTCCTCAAACCCCCCCCCCCCCCCCCCCCCCCCCCCCCCCCCCCCCCCCCCCGTTCCGAACCCTAAGCCTATGCATAACCCATCGAGATTTTTCAATGAGGCATTTTGTGACCACGCAGCATCCCAATAATATCGGAGGGGCATAATCAAGGAAGAGCATACTTGAAAATTTCATTTGTAATACAGGTTTTGCAGATCGCCTTGAAACCCACTTCTTTGAGAAACTTTACTGGCTATATTATAAGCAATGTTTTCTTTCCATAACAATTGCTCACCAAGCATAATAAAAAGATATAGTCTTGACTCTTCTGAGAGGATTGATTCTAGATTTGATTTCTCCTATAGTGTTTGAAGAATGCCTAATAATTATTGTTGTATAAAGAATGATGGACGAGAGGATGAGAGAGAGAATTTCAAGACCAAATGGGGGCCCCCTACGTTTCTAATCGATTTACTTTTTAAATTTGTTTTAATCCCTCTTCTTTCATTTCTTTCTTTTTGTATTTCGTTTCCATCTACCATACCTTCTCTACCATTCTATAATAGGCCCTATATATCTCTTTTTCTTTTTTTTTTCATTAACGCTTTAGAGGTTTGAAAAGTTTTCAGCAATGAAATATATTTTTATGCAAAGTCTTTGGCAAAGTTCTTATAGTTTGCTGTAATGACTGCAGAGTTTGCAACAAGATGTTCAAGAGTTTGAAGCATGGAGTTCATAGTTCGCGACTAGATTCACTTTTGTGTTGAATTTAATAGCTTCACGCGACACTGTAATTTGTCAAATAGGGTCTGTGCTCGCAGACTAAGTCTACGGCAAAAACACGAAAGTCTTGTGTTTGTGCAGCGTACTTCTGGGCCGTTTATATCTCGATGACCACAAAACTGTATGGCGTAGATGCGCTCCAAAATATTGTTGAACAATTTCAAGGCAAGTTCGCAAACATGCTATAGTTTTCGCATAGCGTACTTTCGGGGCGTGGAAGAGCGATCGCATCAAACATGTGAGGTTTTCGGCGCAGATGTGCTGGTTGAAGAGTGAATTCGAGGTTCATCGTAAGTTCACACCGCGGTGTTCTATATTTTAGGACATTGCTACACAATTGTTACAAAATGTACGGCGTTGACCGTATATATGTCTCTTCTCGCAAAGCGTACTTCAGGGCCACCATACAATAGACATACACACACACTATCTATTGTTAGTGGGAGGGGTGATGATGATTACCTCATCCTCCCACTAACAAGATTATACATACCTACGTCGCTAAATTCCTACTTAATATACATGTATATTGAGAAATGTTTAAACTAGATCAACAGACAACTAACAAAAATGATTCTAAACGTTGAATTGGCCATACGTTTGTTATAACCTAATGTAGCTACCAACCAAAGGTGAAATACATCGATAAAAATTAAGGTGAAAAGAGGTATACTCAGTTTCCTACGAACTGAATTATTCTTCATTAATATTAAACAACTTGTAAGTTATGAAAACCATCAGTTACGTTATTTATATTTTTTTAACCGTAAGGTTTAGGTTAATAGCGACTAACCTCTTCGATGGTCACTTGCAGCCCTTCACTGAAGTACAATGGTAAGTTCACCAGGAGGGTAAATATACTTATGGCATGTGCGAACTGAGTCAGTACCAGACACCAAATGGTTGGAGAGGTAAAGAGACAACGCCATGGTATGGAAGACGTGGATCTCTATTGAGGGCAACAAATCAGAGGATGTTTAGATGAACGCCTGGAAATGGCTTCTTTAACAAGAAAAACTGTTTACGTGAATATAAAAAATATAAATATGATCACCTGATGATATGTGTATAATTAAAGTAACTAGTAAGATTGTCTAATGTTTAATATGGCTGCTATCGTTTCAAGCATTTTTGCTTTTGTTAGAAATCTATTTACCCTAAAACATTTCCATGTTTCATCTATGTCTATAATTTATGTTCTTTCATTGCAATTTACTTGTCACATTTAGGTGTACTAATTATGTTGTTTGTATTATACATATTTGTATCTGCTTTATCATTAAATGCGGAAGCATCTGATAAAAACTGTAAACATCGTGGATTATTCATATTTATTTATTTCAATGTATTATTGAATAGAAAAGTGTTATCGATAGTTACTTACTTTTGAATGTTTGAGACCATCTTCAATATAATTTCGTTCTTCTTTAGATATCCAGGGGTGTTCACTGGGTGAACTGTAGGCAACAAATGACCACAAGATGAACCAAAGACATCCAAACGCACCTTCCAAATACAACAGGTTTATCAAATGTTTATTTTTTTTTGCTCGTTAAAAATGATCCTGTTTTGATTGAAAATACTTTTACCTTGCGCTTTGAAAGTAAAATTACGGTAAAAAAAAAGGACTTGGGAAGTATTGTGTCCAGCCTGGCTTTTATTAAAACACCTTTCAAATGCAACGGAGTTGGCAAATTATCTTGTGTTGTGACATTATCAGATTATTGTAGCTGCAAAGGGACTTAAGTATTATTTTAATCAGCTTGACTTTTATTCAGTGAGAAATTATTTCTACCCAGTCCAGAAAAAGTAGATACGATTAAATATTCTCATAATTTTAGCCGGGGAACGAAATTATGACTTTTAGGAAGATGCATGGTACAATTGCACGATCGGGCTTTTCCCCCACTGGCGTTACTGATAATCCACAAAACAATTTCTTTAAAATTCAATCAAGAGCAGCCGGATGTTGTGTGCGGTGGTCTTTGGACTAGCCTTAGAGACATTTATTCTGGGGCTCTGTAGATATTATAGAGTCGATATATTACGGATGTCTACAAACCGAAAACATAGAGCCCCAGAGGCCATCCACCTAGTACATCAAGGCTGATTAAATATCCTGTTAGTACATTACCGGCTGTGTTTCCTAAATTGAATCCTAATGGAGAGAGAAAGAATAGTGTAATTTCATGTGGAGTTTCATTAATATAATCTGTCGGACACATAGACGGAATCAAGTATGTTGGTCCATGAAATTAACCAGAAATGAAAGATATGTGTAATCTATTAACGGCACCATGCAAGGAAATTGAAAATGGCCTTGCCAAGTCTAAGGATGCATTATAAATAATCAATAATGATGGCTTGTAATGATTGCAAATTTCGAAAGCCGTAAACAACCTTAAAAGGCTCTGAGAAAAGTAGCCAGTGTTGTAGCCGATCTCCTTGATAAATATGAAAACAACCTGTGAATTTTGAGCAAAGGTTTTGGTAGACTTTATTGATAATAAAATAACATTTTGCAGACTATCATTGAATAATAGCTTTATAGGTAACAGAAAATTTAAACTAACTTTATACGATTGTGCTTATAACTTACCTACGAACCCAATTACACTCAGACTACTTCTTTCATCAGGGTGGGCCCATTTAGACCACAGAGCAAGCGAACAAGGGAAAGAGACACCCTAGAAGAATGGAATGATCGATCATTGTCAAGATATACAATTATAAACAATCTTAAAAATCAAAATGTTTAATAAAACCAATAAGTATGTTGAAACAAGTATAAGAGATATTTTCGATGACGTGGCTTCTAGAAATTTAAATGAATAGCCAAAATGACCCAATTATTACATTACATTATTCTGGGTCACTAGGGGTCATACAAGAAGCATGGTGATAATTGACCCGAAATGATGTATAGCCACCATTACATCCATAGAGGGTCAATTTGACCCTCCAGTTTTAACCCGTTGGGGACTGAGCCAAAATATATTTGGGCTGAGGTCTATGGGAAATGTGTGTTATAGCCAAATCAGCTCGTCTCCAACAGGTTAAGAATGAACAAAAGATGGGGTATTTTATACATCATATCTTAGGTAGATGTTAACATGTCGCACTCCTTTACCTCGCCGAATCCACCAAAGAATCGAGTGACGAAATACCACGCCGTTCCACCATAGGCAGCAACAGGCCCTAGGAGGGTACAGATGCTAGACAGCAGAATACCCAATCCGAGCACCCATTTCATGCCATACCTATCGGACAACCAGCCGCCTGGAATCTGGGTAAAGATATAGCCGTAGTAGTAACCTGCAAGAAGGAGCTCTTGGGTTTGAGTATCCCATGGGAACTCACCACCAGTCTGCGTGATAAAGAGGTGCATAACATTTGTATAAAAAAGAACAAGTTTCAGATATTTTCTTTTGATTTCGTTTATAAAAGTTCCAAAAATATCACTTAAAGTTCCGGTTTGTTAAAAAATATTATTTCAATGTCCTACACGTAATTATCGAAATGGCAAAAGGATACAAGTTTAAGAATGCATAATTACAGAGATGAAGAGAGAAAAGTAAAAGAGGAGAAAGAGATAGAGGGTAAGTGACTCTAATATGCATTTGATTATTTGTCATTGGCCTGCCAATTCCATAACGCTCTAATCAAACTGAGATTGTGTTTCAATTACATATCTTGCATCTAATCCAGACACCAACATTGTTAATGATACAAATATGAACCTGTATGTTAGAGCACGATGGCAGGCATAATTATCTCCACCAATCTTACGAACACTTTTAATTGGGCTAAAATTAATTCTTAGCGATATTAATTTACCAAGTGATCGGTTGTATTCGGTGATATCGATCCCCCACAAACCTCTCCACCTTCCCAACTTTCGTTTCCGATTGGCTGATTATGATGTGTGACGTAGGAATCGTTCACCATTGCAACCATGGCAACGCTTACATTTTGCCGCATCGAACACATGGCCATCATTCCAAGAAAAAGAAATATTGCCATCTGATGTCGGACTTGAATAATACCAGGAACTTGTTATTGAGAAATGACAAAGAGAAACAAAAATTGGGCAAGAAAAAAAATAAACAAAAATATATGGCGACAAGAGATATAAGGAGGGAGAGAGAGAAATATAGAGTACGTAGAAACACAAGTTATCATTCCAAACGCTCCTACAAATACACACACGCACACGTGCATCCACACACACCCCCTCACACACACATACACACACACACACACACACACACACACACACACATATATATATATATATATATATATATATATATATATATATATATATATATATATATATATACACACACACACACACACACCTGCACATAGTAAACAATTTATAATGCATAGTTACGATTTTCCCCTTTCCAATTAATAAACATTGATCTTTACCAAGATGCTCGCTGAATTTTCGACAAACTAAATAGAGGTACATAGAAGCTACGCCCAGCATTCATTTCTTCCGATATAAAGCGTGTCCCACAAAAAATGCTAATGGCACTCTAGATGGGTATAATATTAAAAGTACAACATTATATTTTTTACATCTTTACACCGTTAAACTACAATTCGTATTTTACAACTGGATGAAATTTTATGTGATATGGTCCAATAATCACAAAGATATGAACATTTTTCATTACACGTCAGGAAACTTCTCCATCCAAGTTTTGTATTAAGTATATAGTTTATGTAGTTAGGTTCAGCTACCAAGATTTGTTATGAAGTGGTGAAAATTATATCTATTCACGTTCAGCCACGGGCGTTATGGTGCTATCTCACTTAACGGAGACGTCTTTATCGGATAAAAGGCATTAGAGACGTCTCCGATACTTTATTCTGTCGTCTCTGAGACGTCTCCGCGACAAGTTTCAAAATTGTCTCAAAACCGTTTCAAAACCGTCTCAAAGTAGTCCCAAATCCGTCCCAAAGTAGTTTCCGCAATTCCCGCGATTCATGAAACGTCGCGGGGACTGAGGAGATGTCTAGGAGACCTCTCCGCGACAAGTTTCAAAACCGTCTCCAAGCCGTTTAAAAAAAGTAGTTTCCGCGAAGTGAGATACCACCATAAATCTTCAAAGATTTTCTTTTTTCAGGACTTGGGATGACCTATTCATCTAATCTAACAGAGGAAATACAATAAGAGTGAATGAAGACGTAATTGGATTTAACGTAATTTATTCAACGTAATATCTAAACTTGGATTGAGAGGTTTTCTGATGAGTCCTGAAAGAAAGCTCATATCTTTGTGTTCGATGGACCATATCGCGTAAAATTATACCAGTAGTACAAAATAAATGTTTGTTTACGATTACAAAATTATATACAATATGATTGGGTAATTTTTAAATTATACTCATTTAAAGTGCCATCAGCAATTTTTTTTTGTGTGACACGCTTAGGGTACATGCAGGTAATTTGGGCACCCTAAGCTCATTTGCCTAATTTGCATAAAATGACAAAATGACACCCAGTCTAATCTTTGTTTATATGAATCAATACCTACTGCTCTAACTTTTATTGTGAAGAAAAACAATTATCACCAACCCCCCCTGTCTGCAATATTCAAATGTTGACGTCATCACCAAAGTGCCATGTTACCTGCATGTGCAGGTAACTATGGGCACATGTATTTAATGTATATTTTAAAAACTACAATGACTCTACTACGTTTGGAATTTGCTTAAAATGTTGAAAATCATTAACTTTAAGATATCATTTGAAATTATAAGACCATTCAGTTAATACTTTGACTATATATTTCATTGTTTTGTATTTTGTATGTTATTTTTTTTTTAAATATAATTTAAATATTATTTTTATAATACAAATCAATATAGGCCTACAATAATTTATTTATGTTAATAATATACTGTGTATATACTAAAAAAAAATATCATAGCAAAGAGATTGGTGCCTCATCCCAATACTAAGTACAAGAATCATTTTCGCCATTTTGGACGGCCCATATTACCTGCACTAATGTTGCTATGTCAGGCAAGCATTCAATGCCACATTGCACCCCTTCACTACAACAAATTGACCTGTACACGCTAGTATGATCAAAATGAAACTATAAGCTTACTAAATATAAACAGGTGTCAGAAAGACTTACAAGCAACCGATGACCGGGGTAATAATAATTGTAAAGCGCTTAGAGATGAAATTGTTTCATATTAGGCGCTATATAAATCGAAACTATTATTATTATTATTAAATATACAAACAATTGAGGTTACCCCCCCCCCCCCTCAAACACTCTTTCACCATCACATTCTGTGAAATATCAAATTTTACATCAGAGTTAAAAAAATGCCGTAAGTTTTACCTACTTTGTTGGTTTTCAGCAATTTTCTCAGAGAAATTTCAGCATCAGATGTTCTCACGACGATAGATTTTCGTATATAGTTCATAATGAACAACATTATGGCGCTCACACCGGTCACCGGTCACCGGTCGACGGTCACGAAATGATTTGCTTCAGGTGGCCCATATTACCTGCTGGCCCATATTACCTGCATGTACCCTATATTGGATTGCTCCCTTTGTTGATTTAATTCGCTCACAATATTGATTCTATTTATCACCCTTATGGGCAAATGCTGGTCCGATCCCATCCGTCTAATTAGATTGCATTATTCGTCTGTATAATGAGATTACCTTCTTTGTTCATATCATGTATTGGTCTAATGAGCCTGCAGATGTGTTTTTATATATTTGATTAGCAAAAATGAGACAAAGGTTTTATAACACAGTTATGAAAGCATATGAATGAGACAAAGGTTTTATAACACAGTTATGAAAGCATATGAATAAATAGATGAATAACACAAAAAGGTAGATATTAGCCGACTTTGTGTCGAGAATCCCCCATTCTTGATATTGTCTTTTACGATGAATGTCCGTTTTCATTGCACGCATGATGATCTTTTGTTTCATTTCCTTTGGTTCATTTTACACACATCGACAGTTTGATGTAAAGGGTTGTCCAGTTTAACTACTGGCATTAATCAGTTGTCAGATTTTCTACTTGGCTTCGATTTCAGGATTTCATAATGAAACTTCTTATCGTGCATCTTTTTGCCCTGTTTGGAGCAACAATAGCTTCACAGTGTCTGCATTTTTGTGATTGCAAAGGGCGGGGTTTATTGCTCAATGTAGACTGCTCAGGGAGTAACATGGAGGATGTACCAGAGGACCTCCCATGTAATGCAGGTTCAGTCAACTTGCAGACGAACTACATCACCAGACTGAACAGAGAGTCATTCTCCTGCCAAACACAAATGATTGTTCTTCGTGTATCAGAAAACAATATGCAGTATATTGAGGAGAATGTGTTTGAAAACGCGACAGAGTTAATGTATATTTACCTTGACTCCAACTACCTTCACAGCTTACCATATCTGGGCTCGTTGCCTCACATTGGAACGATGTCTCTTATCAGAAATCATTTGACAAAGTGGTCTCATTTCACTGCTCCTATCACATCTGACAGACATCTTTCATCAATAAGACTGGCATATAATAACCTTCCCAAGTTCCCTAAAATTGCTTTCAAAATATCAATGCTCGATCTCAAAGGAAACGCAATTACCGATCTTCCTCAAACGATGTTGTCATATCCAGAAGTAATCACTGATCTGCATATTAGTCACAATAATATCGAATACATTAATAAATTGCAAGAGATGGAAAATCTAAAGGTATTATCCTTAGAATACAACCAGATTAGAGGCATAGCAGACACTGTATTCACTTATCTTCCGTCCCTCGAAAGAATCAATATGGAGAACAATCAAATTGTGGACGCCACATCTTTCAGAAATATGTTACATATTAAAGAAATAATATTAAAACACAACTCTTTAAGATTCATCGAAATGGCAGCATTTACTAATATTCCAAATATTGATGTCATCAACCTAAAAAACAATGACATTATTCGATTTACATTCGGCCCTTTATTTAGTACACCGGTCAGCATTCTTATGCGTGACAATAAACTGTTTACAATGGATATGTTTGAGGGAAGACATCCTTCAAGATTGAAATATCTTTCGGTATGCAAAAACAATCTGCAAAATATTTCTATTCACAGCTTTCCTACATTGCTTGGACTTTCTGCTTCGGATAACAGGATAAAAGAGGTTAGATTTGGCGAAAATGATCATCATAATTTAACACGCTTATACCTGTGCTGGAACCAAATCACGAACATCACAAATTTTGGAAACTTGCCTAATTTACGTGACATCTGGCTCTGTGGAAATTATTTGACCGCGTGGGACGATACCTACCTGATGCGCTCATCTCGACTTCTTTCAATTAATCTAAGCAACAATAAATTATCAATACTGTCAAACTTTACTCCTTTACCTGCGTTGGAAGATCTAGATTTGTCATTCAACCTCCTTCACACTATTCAAAATTCGACTTTTGAACCCTTGCCAAGACTTTACGCTCTAAACCTAACCCATAATAAAATCTCCTGTCTTGGTTTTCTTCGTTCAATTATTTCCATAACGAAGCTTTCTATAAGTCACAATAGACTGAGAATAATTAATTCCCATGACCTTGAACATTTAAACAATCTTCGATTTTTAGAATTGGCCTTTAATTCTTTGGTAGAGATAAAACCCCTCAATTTGCAATCTCTGCGTAGACTTGACATTAGTCATAACTCACTGTTCGAAATGAAATTTGACCAGATTTTTGAAACCACATCGCTTAGTTTCATTAATATCGAAAATAATCGAATAACTCATATGACAGCCTCTACTGCTTACACTCATGGCCTAATACTAAAGGCAAACCATAATGCTATTGGATCTTCAAATTTCAGTTCCATTTCCGGATTTAATATCTTTGCCATCAGCAATAACTTGATGGAATTCAAGCAGCTTCAGATTTCACAACATTTGATTGGACTTTACTTGAATAAAAACAGGATAGTAAGTATTCCTAATTATACCTTCATATTTGCATCGTCCCTGATGTTTCTTGAATTGGATGATAACCTCATAGTTGATCCAGATATTTTCAGTTTTGCCGGTCTAAATGTCATTCAAAAATTATTTTTAAGAAGAAATCGGCTGGTTCATCTTCCCTCTGAAGCGTTTTCACATGCCCGGAGTCTAAGAAACCTTTATTTAAGTGGAAATCCATTGACTTACATTTCACATCAAGCATTTTCTCAAGTATATGGTTTTTATCTTCTTGAGCTCCCCGATATACCCCTTTTATTAATGTCCATAAAAATTCTAGAAGACATTCGAACAGCTACGAGTTGGAATTTGAGTGGAAATGTTGGTTTTCGCGAGTTCGCCGCCAACAATGCAAGCGTTCTTTCCCGTTTGGAATTTCCGAATCTACGTTTTCTTTATCTGTCATCAAATGACTTTGGGACCAAATGTCCACGCTTGTCAACAAAAAAGTTATTTTTGATTGATCTATCCGACAATCTATTTAGTTCAATTCCAAAATACTGCCTGCCGAAAGTGAGTGATGGATACACTCTTTTTCTTTCCCAAAATAAAATTACAAGCGTAACTATAGATTCATTTGATATACATCAGCAATTCTGGTTACTAGATTTGAGTTACAACCGTATTGTGTTCTTTGAATTAGGTTCCTTGCGATACCAGAGATACTTGATAGATCTGCGTCTTGAAGGTAACCTACTCACGAAATTTGGTGTTGAGTTCATGGCATTTCCTTTGAAGCCAATCCGCATGAATGTACGGGGTAATCATTGGTCATGTGATTGTGACATGATCTCGACAATACGTTTATTTAATCCCGCAAATGCTCCTGTAGTCTGTAGAAACCCCCCTGCTTATACCAACTTCAGTTTGCTTGAACTTGAAGCTACTGACAAACTGTCCTGCAGACCACAGCTTTGTTCCCAACCGCATCAATCTCTCATTTCATTTGTTGGTGATACAGCGGTTGAAATACCTTGCCCAATAATCACATCCAATCCTACAGACATCGTTCATTGGTCGGTAACGCTAGAAAGGCACCAACTGACAGGTAACAATCTACCAAATGGGGTGTTTATTCTCCCCCACAATGCTCTTTTCATCAGGATTGTCACGAAAAACTTCACAGGGTCCTATGTATGTTGGTCAGACAATGAGGCGGGACAGACAACATTCAGAGCCAACCTATTCATAGAGGAACATACAAAAGACATCTCTCTAGAACAGAGGTCCAACCTGACAGTCAATAGGTCTACAGAGTTGGTGAAAGAATGGAAGGACACTTTAACATGTGGTAACTTTGTAAATAAAGCGAAAATCATGAGAGCAAAGGTTTCCTATGTTTTTGCTTCTGCAGTTGGCAGTATGTTTGTTATATGGATACTGGGGAAGTTAAGTGTAACCCCTTGAAAAAGACGACACTATACATGCTAAAATGACTATGATTAAGAAAATAAAGAACAGGAATAATGCACATTTACTCTCTGTTGTGTAACGATTGGAGTCTCGATCTGCATTTAACCGTTAGGGAAATTATGAATCACATGTATTTAAAACTTTCGTCTAAATCGGTAATGAAAAAAAAAAGAGTTATGGAACTTTGAGGAGCCTTGTTTTATCTTTTAAATTTAAATCCTTCAATTAGCTTCAAATTGTAGCTAATTTGGTGGACAAATCTCTTTTTATTTTGGACACAATTTTTTTTGTTAGTTTTCGATTTCCCGCATTATCTTTCAAAGTGCGTCTTACCCCATATACGTGTATTGAGCATAAAATGCGTGGATGACTAGGCGTTTTAGCATTATCTGAAGGTAAACTGAACATTTTTATTCATTAGAAAGAAACACTGAAATAAGATATTGCAAAATAATAAAATTAAACATCTATACTTTAAAACATTATTATGTAAAATTACATTAAAAACCTTTGTATTTCTGTAAAAAAAAAACACACATTCTTTTACGCTTTTTTTATGTCCAGCGTAAAGCCTTTTCGGAAACGTATTTTTGGATTTGGTGGATTGGAACTTAGGAAACATAATGTGTTTAAGAAAAAGTTACCGATCTTTAGTGTATATTTATTTCAAATATGAAAACGGAGCAGATATCATTATACTATCGACCCATCATGTACAATACATAATTTATGTAGTGTATATTTTCATCATAAACAATGCATGATTTATTTTGTGTATATTTATTGCCAAGGTAAACACTATATACAACAGCTAGATGAATAACATAACGGATGTTATAAGACTCATTGCTTAGCTACATCATTCAACTGGCCTACGCTCGTCTGGTACTGGCATCAACCTTCAAGTTCCTATCACACACCTAAGGGGATATGGAGACCGTGCCTTTTCGTCCATTGCTCCACGCCTTTGGAACTCCCTCCCTTCTTCGCTTCGAGAAATTGACAGCATCGAACACTTCAAATCATGCCTCAAAACTCACTTATTTCGGCAGATGTGTAGTAATTAACTTAATTGGATGAGCCTGCGCCTTTGAATGTTTTCAACAGAAATATGGCGCAATATAAATGCTGTGGATCATCATCATCATCATGTTGTTTCGAATGTTCTCAAAAGCATATATTCTTACAGCTTGTGAAAATAACTTCTAAGAATCAATAAGAAATATCCTCCGGGTATATTACTAATACCCTGATGACGTTCTCGTTTTATACGACACTATTTTCAAATAAAGATAAGACTCTGTTGCGATTCATGTGTTAGTTAGGGTAGATGTAGGGAATACCGGCCACTTAAGCTCATTTGCTTAATTAGCACATGAAAACAATAAAATCACAAAAGAAAAAGATTCTCATTGCTTAGCTACATCATTCAACTTTATTTTCCAAAAAAATTGAGGTAATCAAATATTTGTTGAGGCAGTTATATGCAAATAATGACGTCATCGTAAATTGTCCGGCATTCCCTACAGTGTAGGAAATACCGGACAGTATGTTTTTACCCTTTTTTTTGTATAAAGATCTGTCTGGAAGCTCTGATTTGAATGTAAACCATCAACTTAACATGTTTGTATTGAATTTTTATAACATTATTCATTTTTAGAAGATTATATGCATTTTACTACAAAATTTCAAAACACTCAGAATAACTTTATATCTCATTTAGATCATGACATATCACAATAATATAGGTTTTCCCGGCCAATTTCATACATTTATCATCCGTTTTCATTTAATGTGTATTCAAATTCGTGTGTTTGATGCGACAGACTGACTTTAGTCAAACAATTACGTGTTCATGCTCTCAAATTCGTTTTTAGACACACAAAGTAATGGATGCAAAGTTCAAATTCGGATATAGGCATTTAATTTCATTATGTGTGCATTCAAATTAGTGCGGATTTGAGTATACGGAATGAAATGTCGACAGGATGAAGACGAATTTGAATAGTTATTGCCGAATGTATATGCTTATTATGTGAATTAGAATGCGCAAATACGAAATCGATCACAACAATCGTTAACTTTTATGACTGAATACGATTTTGACTGGCAACATTTCGATGCATCAGCGTTTTTTTCCGAAAATGAAAGCCTCTTATATGCAATTGATTGACAAAACAATGAAATTGGCCGGGAAAACCTATAATAAAGAGAAATAGACATATCCAAAATTGTCAAACAATTAAATAAATAAATATAATACATTATATGCAACTTACTATTTGATCTACATGCTTAGCAACTCAAACCGGAAGTAAAACAAACAACCGTCCATGTGGTGTCCGGTATTCCCTACACAAAAAAAATGACTGACTAGCACTTTTCAACACACTGCCTTGTTCAGTGAAAACACTCCATACACGTTTTTGGCCCACCCTCCACACATGTCCATAATGCATGAAATAGAGGTCATGCCCCAATTCTATTTTTATACCATCACATTCTCTAAAATGTCAATTTTTACATCAGGCCATTTTTCAGGCTGCAAATTTTCCTACCTTGACAGATTATGGTAGTTTTCTCGGAGATGTCTCACTTGTTGTTGTCGAATACAGCATTCAACCTTCCCAGACAGACCACCTGACCATTAGATGCCGGTATTTCAACTCAGTTGATCTTATGTTGGCAGCTAGGGCTGGACATGTGGTGCCCGTCCCTACATCTACCCTATATATTATGACAAATGAATGCAGTATCTTGTATAATGGGGATAATAAAAAATATTGTAAATATATGTATAATTAGTTACTTTTTATGATTGTATAATTCTATAATCTGAGCAGTCGGTTGCAGCGACGATGTTTAATAAAACCTATTGAATTGTATTCAGTTGAAATTCTTTGCTGTGTTGAATAATTTGTTCTGGAAAAAAAATGTTAGCCTCTGCTGATCGATCGGACTCTGGGCGGTTAAACCCTGTTTATTTCAAATAGGTACATCTTAGAGCATTTGAAAAATATATTATATCACCATATGGACGTCACCACGCAGGAAACGGGGATTGGACAAAGCGGCGTTCTTACATTCCCGTGCATCAACCATACGCAAGCTCAAATAATCAAGCTATTGACGAGTATTTGTCAATATATTTAAAAAACAAATGCAATTGGATCAAAGAAGGAATAGAGGAGCAACTTCCAGTCAAAGAAAATAAAATAACGTTGAAATATTTAGATAATCATTCCCTGCATTGCTCTTGTACGAGAAAAAGAATTGAACGATATTACAACACAATCAGTGAACCATAATTTCTTTTCAATGGTATGTCTTTCATAGTGCACGAAGAAAATCAATCTTACAGGAAGGTTTGAAATAAGATGAGCAATTAAAAAAGTTTTACTAGAACCTGTTATAAAATTTAAACATTATATGGCAGTTTAAATGGTCAGGTTTTACTCTCTCGGGAATCAGCATCTTTAAAATGGCTGATTTTTGTATCAACTTTTCATTTGTGTGTGTTCATTGTCCCCCATTATTTAACACACATTTAAATGAATTATGTATTTTGCAAAAGAAAGCAATACGAATTATATGTAATGCTCCCTTCAATAGTCACACGAGGCTTTTATTTTCATAAACAAATATTTTACCACTAAAAGACTTAATAACCTTTAACTCCCTTGTTTAATATATTAAACTTCATGCTAAAATCTTGCCTCCTCTATTTGCCGACATCTTTGTTTTAAATTCCACAATTCAAACTTACAATGCCCGCCAAAGAATTTTAATACACGTACCTCGGGTACGCACTTCTGTTGCCTCAAACTCTTTTAAAACTAATTTCCCTAAATTATGGAATAAACTTCCAAACGAAATGAAAAATAGTTCAACCCTATCAAGATTTAGAAAGCTGAGCAAACAAATGATAACTTCTTTTTGATAACTTCTTTTTGATGTTATTCCTCGTATTCATAACTCTCTCTCTCTCTCTCATTCTCTCCCCCCTTCCCCGCTGCTTTAGTGTACTTCTTTTTTTTTCATATTTGTATGTGTTTTTTTTTTGTCTGTACTTATTTCAGATAATTTTCTAACTATTTTTTTCTTGTTATTTTGTCTTTGATTCATTATGTGTATTGTTATTTCATATCAATTCTAGTTGTAAACTTAAGAGATAGAGGGCGCTACCATTCTACTCAAAGCGAACGCTCCCATTTACTTTTTCTGTTTTTGGACAGTTTTTCACTTTATTTTCTTTATTGTGGCGAGCAACTACCCTTTCAAAGAAATGATCAATTTGATTGAGTACGCTCACAGTCTGATTTTTTCAGAAATAGGGATAACTTATTGCAAAGGGAAAAAAAAGTCCTGTCACTTGAATCAATTCGAAAGCCTGGTCAGAACATATTCCTGTACAATATGGCCAATTTTGAGCCCAGAACAGCTCATGCGCTTCAAAGTCTTGCTCCTCAATGACGCATAATTATATTACACTTTAATGATCACACGGTTTTTAAAAGGTTGGATTCTCAGCTTTCCATTAATGGTATATTTATTTCAATTGGTTAAAAAAAAGTCCTGTCACTTTGAACTATTATAAGAGATTTTTTTCTCGATTGGTCAATGTTTACGCAAATCACATGCATATCGCATAGAAAATAATGCGAACGGCGTCTTGGCGAGATCTCTTGGTTTGGAGCATAAAATACAGGTTCTGATTACAACTTCAGCACAATCATGTTATAGGCTTTCCAAAATGTCTTTTTCCTCCATCTGGTCTGAAGCATCTACTAATTAAAACCATGAGAAAAGTTCATAAATTTCTTTCACCTCCTCGCAGTATTTGCTCCATCACCAGACGGGCGATACCATTCGAATGCAGGGAAGTCTTCTTACGCGAGTTTTTGTTATTGCAGCCAGCTCTATAGATTCTGCGCTTCTCAGCCGTATTTCCAACGTCTCTTTGTTGCGTCTGACCTCTTAGATAATGGACCCGCCTTGTTTAATTACGATTTAATGCCACACATTGGTATACGTTAACTTTACATTTTACATAGAGTAGAATTGATATGGGTGGCCCCTTTTTATAAGCTCTGCTTTCTCCGTGGTCACCAAACCACCATTGTATTTCTTTGTAAAGATGTAATTTTAACTGTAATTTGTATATTGATGATGGTTGAAATAAATGAATTGAATTGAATTGAATTGAACTGAATTTGTTTTTTTTTACTCAAGTTTTCAGAATCCCCCCATCGTTTCGCATATTTCTCATTTTCTCATTCAGATCTTGACACAACATGGTGTGTAGTAAATTCCCCCATGACATAATTACTTGAGAGGTGACCAGGGGAAGGACGATGGACTTTGACGGCATGGAAATATCGGAAATACATGCCCTTTTTAATCCGTGTTATTACCAATGTTGCATAACCTTCATTACCACCATCATTATTAATCATCCATAACACAGACTCTAATCAAATAACTTATAATTTCTTTCATTTTCCTTTGAAGCATACTGGAAGTTGTGATGCAAGGGAAGCTAATGATGTTCATTTGCAGAAGGATAATAATTAGCCTGTAATTCCGGCGGATAACTATACTTATTTTTTCTTTGAACTTACGCCGAACGTGTTGCAGAAATTATAGAATATGATTGAATGTAAAAAAAACAAAACAAACAAACAAACAACAACAACAACAACAACAACAACAACAACAACAACAACAACAACAAAGAAATACCAGGAAATTATAAAAATTATAAAAACCAGAAAAGATTAAAGGAGGATAAAGCAAAGAAACGCATAATAAATTTTACAAGATGAATCATGGTGAAAATAAAGAAATACATATTAAATGAAAGAAAACAAGATGTTAATTTATAAGTCTGAATAAAGAACATTTTTAATGGCTCTCTGTTATAAACTTTTCAAAATCACCCCACTCACCGCTCGTTATTATCCCAAAGGGGAGATTCCCAATATTCTCCCGGAGAATCCCAATATTCTCCCGTTAGGGGTAGTACCCATGGCTGATCGTAAACAATTAAAATGAGATTTAATATTTTGCCTATATGAAACGACCTTGAAGGACATCAAAAATATCTACACCTTTAAAACCCTACATCATGCTAAATAAATAATTAGAAAATATAGAATGACATTGAATAGGAAACGTCGAAATATTGTAGGGGCTGAACATGAAAAAATTTGGACGAGTTGTATAAACAAGTCAAATATTTTTCTTCAGCGAGAAACAATATATGGCGTATCCCACGAAAAGTAATCACCCAATATCATAATCTTTATTTACATACCCCAACGAACATGTGATTTTTCAATCTTTTTGTAGTAATTTTGTAAAGGGCACCTCAGGCATGACAGTTGGAGTTTGTAATGAATTTAATTAAATAAATTTAATTAAATAAGTTTAATTCCCATAATTTGTCCAAAACATTTACCCAGTGCTACACTGCAATATTTTAATTTAATTCTGACGTAACAAAGCTGCATAATAAAGGGGAAGCTAATCCTATGCACCGTAGGCGCACTATCATTATTTCATTGATTAATAATAACCTTCTCATTGCTTGTTGGCGGGGCAAAATATTCATAAATTCAGAAGAAGAAATATTGGATTGTTTTCATAGGCCTAAACGTTTATGCTTATGTTTTGGTTCGAGGACCGAGTACATCAATAATGTACCAAAACCGGCGTAAAAATCTATATAGGCCTATTGGTAATTAATACATTACACTTGCATATCTCCAATGAGCTCAAATACACATACAGACGCACACATACACTCACCGAAACACACACAAACACACACACACACACACACACACACACACACAGCGCCGCACAGACGCAAACAACCACACTGAGAAAACCCTCGCACATCTTTCTTACAAACACACCCACCCTCATATACGCACCTTCACGCACGGACAGTACATATATCTACCAATTTTATATCTGCAACACTTTGTATTATGATTATTGAATCCATGTCAATTTATTCTGTACCTGTATTCACCATTATATAAAGTTGTTGTTGTTGTTAATAAATTAATTCAATTCAATTGTAAATAAATAAATTCAATTCAATTGTTAATAAATAAATTCAATTCAATTCAATTCAATATACAGTGGTGGCCACAATTATTAGAACACCAAGGATAATTAAATGATTTTAGTAATTTTCATTCAGTTGACCCTTTAAATACCTATAAAATGGTTGGAATGTCTCCGAATATCATCATTATGCTTTGAAAACTAAATAACAAAGCCATGCGTTGGGAACTCGCCCCCAAGTCGCCCTTTTTTTTATGTTACACCACCGATTGAAAAATCTAACAAATCTTGCCCCTTTTGCCTTTCAGGATCAAAGTGTCATAACGTTAAACATTTTAAGCCTCTCCCTGCAAAAGTATATATATTCTGAAAGGAAATTTCCTGAGGATGTCAAAAATGGCATTCATAACAACACAGGGTGAAGTAGTTACATCTTATGTGGGGATTTTAAAATTATTTTTGAAGGGCCCCAAATTTTTAATTCAGTGCCCCAATTTAAGTCCCCTGTTTCAATGACCCTTAATATTTCAATTATTTGAATTGGTCATGAAATTTCCTTTTAAAAATATACATTTATCAGGAGTGTCTTCATTACATGAAAAAAAAAGTCGTAACCTTCAATGGGCATGGTGATTTTGGTACTCTCACCACCAAGGGTGGGGGTGAATCCACACCCCCTATTCTACCAATTTTTTTCTAAAACTTAGAATGTATTTGAGGTATATTAGAATAAATAAGCCTGATAAGTTTCATACTTCTACCTTAAATACTTTTTTTGAGCAATCTGCATAAGTAATTGGCATTTTATTTTTTTTGCATTTGGACTCCATGTTTAATACACAAGTCTGTGGGGAAACCAAAAGCGCATAGCGCAACTGTTTTTAATGCTGCGCATTACCAGATGGTCAAAACTATATAAATTTGGTGTCTACATGTACGTAAGACCCTATGCTAAAAAGTAATGAAAGCTCAGGGCACACAAAAAATATATTTAATCTGATTTCGGCAAATGAACAAGGGCATTGATAATCCCAGAGACTTTGTGTAGGTTCAGGTGTTCTAATAATTTTGGCCACCACTGTATATATCTTTAGATCTCGCTCTCACCCCAACTCAATTATGGAGCGAGATGACACAAAATAAGTAAGCCCTTCATTCTTACATATTTATCTGTAAATTATACAATTTTTTTTTTTAAATTCAAGTTGCGTATAAAATCATACTGACCTGGAAGGTATGAAACGTAGCTGCTCTTAATTCGGGACTGGTTATATTCATTGTATTCAAGTGATATTAACATCAACATTAACCCTAATATTAGACTAGGGTATTTTGGAGGCTGGACAGTCTTGGGAGGGGGGGGGGCATAAAGGGCCCCACTTTAAGTCTCAGCCGTTGATCGCGCGATCGCGATGAAAATAGACACACACGTCACCCATGACGTAATGTACACAATTGTAAATTGTTATTGTTAAAATAATTAATCATACTTATTTTTCATTACTTAATTATGCTATCTATGCATTAAAAAAATTGGCTGTAATCATTGAATAAGGCCCTTGAAGTGCTCATTTTTTTTTTTTTTTAACTCTTTGTGAGATTCTGATCAAATGCACATTAAAAAAGTTTGGTATCAAAATTTTTCTTATGAATTTTTTATTGTTTGGAATTTTTTTTATGTATTTCTTTTTGTTTTGACTTTTGTTTTTTATTGTTTTTTTCAATGAAATTATGGCAACATTATATCGGTCATAAATAGCAGCAAATCAAATGATTGTTATCAATAAAATCGAAATCAATCACTCATTTATGAACTTCAGCTGAAAACACAAATTACATTGACTTTGTACATGAATTACGTTTTTGAGCAATTTGGGTCTGACGCACGGGTACAAAATTATGCGTAACTCGCGAACCGGACCCGGCGGCGGGGGTAGCATCGCAAATTTGGGCTAAAGATGCACGGAGACTTAAAAAAAAAAATGTCATGAAATATCGCCATAGCTTCTCGCGTAAAATTTATCGCGAAAAATGTCGAAAGGCCCCCTTCTCCATTCCATTAGGGAAACACAAAAAATAACAAATTCAACTAACGGTGTTTTCTTACTATCCTTCTTTGACGGCCTCATAAGTGATGCCCTCCCTTGACGCCTGTCTCAAGCGATTAACGAACCATAATCCATGTCAGTTAACCAGCTTTCTTTGTCGTCATCGTCTCTGATATCGATGGATATCTAGACGAATGGACATCGACGAGACATCGAATCACCTCTTTCCCTTTCATTTCACCACATATTCAGAATGTTAAGTACTGATCACCGATGATGACAGATGGGTTATGCTGATAACTAGTATTACAGTGGATTAAATTTTATTTTCTTTCTTCAATATCATTGATCTCAAAGTACAAAATGTTCTAATGGTCGGCATGGTCCGTCTAGTCTGTGAAACACATTACATCATTGTGCAGTGCAAAGGTCGCGATTATGGTTCATCAAGGATAGGGGCAAGAGAAAGCTATTTCCCTTTTCAAGAAGGGATATCTTAAGTTTGCTTTAAAAAGGGGGTTTTGACAGAAATCAACATTTTCCATATCAATTCAAATCGTAGTGTCAGAATATTCGCTTTCCAATCTCATATATGCAAACGTCACCTATTATCATGTGCAATGCTTATCATTTTCGAATTGGTTTTGTGACCAATTCAGATAAAGATTTACAAAGTGTTTGCAGATCGTATTAACATTAATGTCCTATGTGTAGATGGCGTGTACAACGAGTCTGTTTTAGTGTATTTTACTTTAACATTTATATTTAAACTATTATTAAAACATGAGCAAAGCTGTCAATCGCACCTAAGCAGGACAACAAGGTGAACATATGAATGTTATAGAATGAAATCGTTTAATGCAAACAGAAACATCATTGTATATTGTGCAGCAAATCAACAATTTATATAGTATTAACAGGAGCTTCTCTACATTATTATTACATACGCTTACACAGTAAGAAAAATCATTCATACACATAGCAGGGTGATAGGTAGTTCCAGTATCAATCAATGCCTGAATATAAACATGTCTGAACAACAATTTAAAACAATAAAATAGTCGTAAATATTTTATTGATAGGGGTTACGAACGGCGCGCGGCGTCCGCTGAATAAAGTACCATGTATCACGATTTTATTTGAGTTATGATTATAATGTTTTAAGTATGATCTCAAATGTCTTGGTAGAGTAAGTTTTGCTCCATTTCCATTTTGTAATTTGCATGCATGACTAAATGATAATAATAATAATCTTAAAAAATACATTAGTATTTTGAACGGCATGGAAATCTTGCTGAATAATGCTGAAAATAGTTTCATACTACTCGGCATTATAAATTATGGTTGGAAAATTCTGTGACATTCTTTTTGTGAATTAGGCTATGATGAAAATTAGTGTTTTGTCCAAAGTGCAAATTATGGTGGGGATGCCGGAAAAACTCAGCGGAAGGGCTTTTTAAACCCGCCAAGTCGCAGCGTTATTACCCAACTCGTTTGCAAACTATGATATTTTTTTCTGACTCACTGTATAATAAGGCCGGAGAAGATTATCCAGTTGAATGACAAAAATAGAGTTGCCTTAAACTCTACACATTCTAGAACTAATATTAGTCTCATGATACACATTTAGAATTTCCTCTTATTCACTCAACAACAAAAGATTAATTAAACAAAATAAGGTTCAATTATAAAATTTATGGTTCGCTGCAGGCAATACGCCATTTCACCGTCGATTGTACCCTTTATACAAAATAACCTCATAAGAGGGAAATCTACATTAAAATTCGAATGCATTTGGAATATATATATATATATATATAAAAAGAGAATATGAAAATAAATATTCTACTAAGTTTGGTGCACATTATTCAGAAATGTTGATAACATCTTTCATATGTGATAACATATGTAAGTATTCGCTCGCGGTTCAAGTGACATCGTTAGGATTCTCAACATTCGCAAAAAAAAAATACTGACTCAAGAACTACAAGATTTGTGATATTTCACCGTTACTGCCTTCTGTTGATGAGATACCTAGTATTATTCATGATGTTATACGATTTGCAAAAGGTTAAAATCGATTGATTGACCTGACCAGTGACCAGACCTATACAGTGTGTTCCTAAAAAAAAGTAATCGAAGTTCAAAGGTCAGTCATTTCAAAAGTATATAATTAATTTTGTGATATGTTTACTAAATACTAAGTAACTCATCAGAGCTTTAATTTGACACATTGCTTACGTCAAAACTGTAATGGATCACAGAGTTAGGTCCTTGAAAGTGATAGGTACAAAAACCTTTTTCCAAGTTTTTCGTTTTTAGGGTATGAAACCCAACTTTTTATACAATTTTGGTTTCATAGTTTTGGGGGTTTCACACAAAGTTCAATGAAAGCAATCTCATCTGTCAAAGACCTATTTCACTGGCAATGACATGGGGTTCTCGGATATGCATGAATCTCTGGGAATCTCGGGAGGTCTCCGCGACTTCTCTTGATTCTGCAAGAAGTCGCGAGAAAAATCAAACAAAATATCAAACATGTCCAATCTTTTAGTAGACTTCTTTTAATACATGAGCAAGTCTCTGTGACATCTTTGCGGACGGTTGACGCGACGTCCCTTAAGTATCATTCAGATTGATAAAGTAGGATTAGCCAATAATTTTAATGACCATTTATTGCATTGGTACAAACTAGCAAAAATATTTAACGATCCTGATTGCCCTGAGCAATCAACTGCCAATAGTAGCCATAATGAGTTCTTCCAATTTCGATCAATATCCACATTTTTGTAGAAAAACAGATTCGTACCATGCCCTAATAAGAAAGCATCGGGAATTGATAATATAACATGCAAGCTCCTAAAAGCTGCTTGTCCGGCCATATTTGTATTCCTTTAACTTACATTATGAACCTATCCTTGAATCAGGAAAATTCCTAAGAATGGAAAGTTGCCACGGTAAACCCGCTTTATAAGGATGGGGATCGCAACCATGTTGAAAATTACAGGCCGATCTCGGTCTTACCATTGGTATCTAAAAATACTTGAAAGAGCTGTACATAATCAATTGTATGATTTCCTACAGAATTCAAAACTATCTTTGTCCACAGCAAATCAGGGTTTTAGGCCCAGACATCCACTTCAATCAACCGCTACTTGATGTAACCGATTATATATTATGTAATATGAACGATGGGCTATGGCTACTTGGTGCTTTTATATATCATCTAAAAGAAATCTTTTGACACCGTAGATCATGGCATTAACTTTGAATATTTTACAGAATGTAGGAATAACGATATGTTCGAATATAATTGGTTTAGTTCGTATTTTTACTGAGAGAAAACAAAAAATAAAGATAGACGACAAATTATCCTGATTTAAAGAGTATTCCAATATGGAGTCCCTCAAGGTTCCATTCTGGCCCCTCTTATTCCATTATGTATATAAAATACACTCCCAAAGCAATATCAGGGTGTCATGTAAAGTCAACATGTATGCAGATTGATGCCTGCTTTTACTTTTTAAAGCTATGTCCACCCCACCATTAGCTTTGAAATAGCATGCATGCGGACTGTTAGATGTGTGTAATTGGTTAATGAAGCATAAACGACACTGAATGTAAGTAAACAAAATATATGATTTTGGATCAAGACAGGTCTCAGAATTTTAAGCACGTCAAAGTTTTTCTTGATAGAAATGAAATTTGGCTTTAGGTATCAGAATTCAAATATCTGGAATATATACTTGATGAAAAATTTGACCTATGAAAAACACATTTGATCCATATTGCAAAAAAGCATATTCACAAAAGATAGG
Organism: Paracentrotus lividus; assembly: GCA_940671915.1. Classification (NCBI taxonomy): domain Eukaryota; kingdom Metazoa; phylum Echinodermata; class Echinoidea; order Camarodonta; family Echinidae; genus Paracentrotus; species Paracentrotus lividus. The sequence goes on from CALNVZ010002974.1 coordinate 46,834,253, forward strand.
ATTTTACGGAGATCTGCAAAGCCGTATATTCCAGATGATATTTTTAAAACTTCTTTGTAATGCTCTGTAATGCCACAGTTTGATTACTGCGATGTAGTTGGTTCTAATTTGTTCCCGTTGTTTCTCTAGATAGACTAGGTAAATTACATTATAGGATGGACCAAGAATGATTTTGGGGGCTCATCCCCGACCTCATATTACGAATTATTCCACCCTCAATGGAAAGATCTATTTTCAAGACGCCATTTTCACAGAATGTGTGAGGTTTTAAAGTATTAATGATATTGCTCCGTCTTACCTAAGGCGAGCGATTGTAAAGCCCCCAATATGAAATAAAAAACAAGATCAATGTCTAATGCCTCATTAAGAACCGGGGCTACTCATAACAATAACAGTGGAAGAGACCTTTCAATTATTTAGGGACAATAGAATGGAACAACCTTAGACCGGATCAACGTCAAGCGGGCTCTCTAAATTCATTTCGTACATCTTTTGATTAATCAGGATCATCATTAATACCATAATTGTATGAGATATATGTATTCATGAATGTCATTTTATTTCATTACGTGAACTTATTACTTTACCATTTAGACTTCTTGCAGTATATTTCCTCTTTTTATTGATAATGATTTAGGTTCTCTCTATAATGAATACTATTCTATAACTGTATTTTATACAGTTTGGGAAATGATTGTTGGACCAAATCATGTGACAGTACTTAATAGATTGGTCTAATAATTTGTTACCAGGTTGTATCTTTCAAATATCTTGTATCTGGTATTTTTTTGAACCATGTATCTCTGTAAAATATTGATATATATTGTTTTATGATCAGGGCCCTCATGCGACAGCTTTCACGAAACTGGAAGGCCACCCTGAATAAAATAAACTGAAAATAAATTAAAATAAATAAATAAATAAATATCCACGACGTTGCAGAGACTTGTCGAACTTTGCTAACGATTAAAAGAAACTCGAACGGGCTAATAATTTTACTGCTGGCGTCTTAAAGAAGTCTACTAAAAGATTGAAACAATGTTTGACGTTTGTTCCAATTTTCTTCGACGCCCTGTCACACGAAGTCTCACGGATCAAGAGACTCATAATGCGAACCCCTCTCTGCCATTGAGATAGGTCCTATGGACAAATGAAATTGCATTTCATTTAAAACTTGTGCTGACAAAAACCTCCCAAAAACTATGAAACCAAAAATTTATAAAAAGTTGGTTTCATTCCCCTAAAAACGAAAACTTGGAAAAAAAATGGGTTTTGACCTATCACTTTCAAAGGACCCTAAATCTGTGACCCATTACAGGTTTGGACATAAGCCAATGTCTCAAATAAAAGCTGATAGTTACTTAGAATTTTAGCAAACAAATCACAAAAACTAACCCTATACTTTTGAAAATGACGACCTCTTGAACTTACCTTTTTAGGAACACACTGTATAATCTGGGATTTGACTCCAAAACACAAAGCGTGAAGCTCCTGGATGCACCTATTCTTAAATGGCCTATTGAACCAAAGTTTACTGCTAGTTCTGTGCCTTAGGACTCTTTTGAATTGCGGAGGCTTCTCCGAAATCTCCGCAGAGAAGCTGAGAAAATCAAGCAATGAGACCCCCTCCAAAAAATTAAAAATAAATAAATAAATAAATAAATAAAAAAAAAAATAAATAATAATAAATAAAATAAAATGAATAAATAAATAAAGATAAATAAATAAATAAATAAATAAATAAATAAATGTATAAATAAATTAAATATAAATAAAATAATAATAAAATATATACACATTAATCGAACATGATTTTGATTTTTAAAAGATATTTACACCCAGTATTAAGGTAGGGCCTTCGTTACTCGTCAGAAAATGTCTTTCCTAGCATTTGAAATTTAACTTATTTGCTCACCCATTTATAATAGCACCATAAAGATATCGTTAAACATTTCTGAATAGAGAACCAAAGAGGGTGATTATTTCTTTAGTAACAAAGAAAAAGAGAAAAAATTTCCCACAATTTTTTTATAAAATCTTTTTAAAGTATTGGGGGGTTTCAAATTATTTCTTATTGCATTTCGCCCCAACCCATCCCTGTACATCAAGCGAAATTAAAATTTTAAATTTAAACTTATTTGAATGTAATTTTCGTCAAACAATGACCATATCATCTTATAAGATTTTAAATGAATTTTATTACGTATAAATTTCATTTTCTTTTCTACAGATATTTTTTTTTGCTCAATAAAAATTCGATTTTATTATATTCACTCTATATCAATATAATACATAACACATTTAAGATGTAGAAAATAAAAAATGAATAAATAACGAAATTAATATTGCGTTTCAGATTATGTTTTGTATAGTTGCATTCAAAGTTAGCACATCACATTCTTGAAGAGGATAAACATATTCGAGGCGAGCACTTTACAAAGATGAAATGATCGAATATACATGAAACATAGCACTGAAAATTAATTTCATACCATACATTATTGAAAGGGGAAACACGCATATAATAATGAACATGATAACAATTCACTCAAGGAATTTATCTGAATATAAATGACATATGACATTTTATCAATATATACTGTTCAATTTAATCACAACGCACATAACACAAATATTTGTCAGGACTACATTTTTGCGATTACTTGAGGACAGCTGCCTAGTGACAGACAAAATAAATTTATTAAGATCAAACTATAACGAGATTTAACTCTACACACTATAAAAAATGAAAGATTAATATTTGCGGCCATGTCACCATATCGCCGTCAATTTATCACCATACATTCTAGTGTAGCCCCCAATGACCAGGAATCCGCGTCGTATCAACCAAATGAACCCGCGAATAGAATTCAATCTTGATCATTCACTTTTTAGATTGAGAAAAGGACAACCCTCTCTATATCGAGTGTTACAGGAGTAGAAAGTTTTCGTAGTATATTCTAAAATATGTTAGATTATGTACAATATCTCCCATGGCCATGTGATTGCAGCACACATTTCCTTCTTCACAGTCAGTGAATTTCAGCACGACTCGCATTCCCTTCATGTAAAATATACGTCATCTAAAATTTGAAAAACTCTCACCATAAATTTTTAAATATCATTTTATATCATGTTATATAAGCCGTATATTATCTGATAGTAGGGTCGCAAACCTACAAGCATTGCTTTTCAGCAGTCCCTCCATGTTCCAACATGTTAATAGGACCAGTTTACTAAGATATTCAAATTTTTTTGCATACTTTTTCCTGGCGAGCTACAACGGTACTCAAAACACCCTGTAATAAAAAAAAATGAACTTACAATACTGGAATTCTTTGAATTAAATAGGTAAACCTGGTTTATTATGTCTAGTTTGTTACTTGTTGTATTTGTTATTTTTAACTGATTTTTCTTTATCAACCACTGGTATATCATGTACATTGTAAATATGTAATTTGATTTGTTTGTTGGAAAATAAACGAACTGAAATTAAATGAAATGATCATAACTCATAAAGAGAGAATGCGAAAAACAATAAACTTGCATGTCTTAGCACAGACCACATTCACAGAACTGTGGTAATTTTCCACTTTTACGACTACAACAATAGTTAATTAATTTAATATATTTGCAGCTAGCCTATAGTATAATAAAGATCTTTAAGAAAATGCCACTCTTTTTGTGTAAAGAAAGAGGGATTGACAATACCCATGCCTCTAAAAATTATTGTACGTCCATAAGTGCTGTATGTACATCCCCATTGGAATATGAAATAAAACTTAAACTTGAAACTAAAACAATTAGGATGTTTATGGGCGGTATTCTTATACTTATCGTGTTGCTGATGCCTTCATTACCGTTCCGTCGATTTTACTTCAAAATCGAAATCATATAGATGTCTTCAGCTACAGAACTAGACGTGGTGCAGCCTTCAGCTGTAGAGTGGAATCTCGAGAGCGGGATCCCACACCACGCTTGCCCAGGAGAAGTTCTCGCCACGCTGATAGACTCTTCAGGCGTTGCATTCGTAAGGCTAGAAAGATGTTTACAACTCCCTGGAGTGAGTGATGATGATGAAGATATACCATACAGCTTGCTGCTTGGTAAATGCAGCAACGAAACCACACAACCATTGTGAAACACATGAGAGACAGATCTGCATTTTAAGCGAAATTGTTTGTTTGTGGTCATGAGATTGATTGTGGAATAATCTGTCTAAAATCTGTTGTGAAAAGTTGATTAAACAATTACCTAAGAACTATGTGTGTTTGTGAGTTTAGAATCAACCAAATGATAAGGAATTTAAAAATTCTGCTGAGAGAACCAAACTTCTTCGAATTCTGAAACTAGCAAAGTTTGTTGGTTGAAATTCGTATAATTAGATATATGCATGAAAAATAATGTTTGGACATACCGCTATACGTGACAGTGGGATTATTTTCATTATATTAGTATACCAGAAATGATGAAAAATATGTGGATTAGTCGACAGGTAACAATTATCGATAGGCCTATATGTTCAAATGAACTATTTTCCCCTTGCCTGTGAGGGTTATGGAGAGTTTTCGTAATTGATTTAAATTGTTTGTCTATAGGCCTACATGTATAGCTAAAATCGTTAGGGGAACAGAGCACAAATGGGGATGGTTAGCCCGAAGTTACTTGTCAGGTGGTATTGCGGACTAATTAAAATGTATTATAATTACCTACCTTATAGCATTTGAGAAGTTCTGATTGGTATCTCAAGATTTTCTGTTTCCCTCGTGCAGGCATTCCGTCCTTTTTGCTCTGGAAATACCACGCACTGTATCCAAGAAACATGATAAGTATAACCATCACCGGACCAAACTGGCCACACCGAACACCAGAAGGTTGGCTCGTCCGCCCCCAACCCAACAGGAGAAACTCGTTTCCGTAATGCAAATCCAATGTTTGTCACCCAATATAGAAACTCAATGCCAAGCTGATACCCACATTCCTAAATAGGAATTCCAGTAGCAACTGATATGTAGAGTTGCAAACTCTTCCGGCTTGTTTGAAAACACTCTTATAAGCCGTACTTTGTCGAAGAGGTCTTCTTGAGATCGAATGCGATCACGAGGACAAAGCTGATCAATACCGTCAACCAAAAGAAGTGCGAGATAGCTGCAATGACCGTACAAAGGCTCTGCGGACACCGACTCGCAAAACCACGAATAAGGAGAAGACATGTGCACGAGAGAGTTCCGCAAAGAGCCATAATGAGCTGGTTGCTGACCAGATCGGCGCAGTGATGGAAGGTGGATAGCAGACGAGGGTAGTGAAGAGCAGACGCAAGCGACAGGACTTTTCCGGCTAGGCTGAGGGTCGATTGTTGTCGATGGTATTTGAAAAAAACGTATACTCGATGTTTCATGACCGTGCCATTTTGACTCAAGAACGGACATGCTCGGATTGTTACCATCTTCCGAGTGAGACATACTCATCAGGATGGATTCAATCACCTGATGGCTTGATTGAAGAATGCCGTCGCTCCTAATGGATGAAAAGATTTCTGTTGAATATTGCACTTGGACATACAGCTCTGCCGCAGTTAGGTTACACGTGAACCATTGGAAATGTTCTTCTGAATGTCATTCTGTTAGGATCAAATGTACATTGTCTAAGAACCTTAAACAGATCATGCGGTGTTGATCTGCCATCCTTTCCCCCATGAGCGACGATGTAAAATTATCTTGTTCACATGTAAAACAGATTATCCTCATTGCCAAGCGAATTTGGTTTTACATTCGACTTAAGATTGAGACTAGAGGAGATATTACAAAACACCATTAATTTGTCATGTTGTAAAAAATCATAGACCGCATTTGGAAGAATGTTCATTGCTAGTTGCCGCCAGCTGTGATTCATCATTCATTTTCCAAAAAGAAAAACAGTTCATAGTGACCCACCAAGATCCTTTCCCTCACATGCTAACAATAATTGCACATTCATTGAAAGTTCGACTTGTCTAGGTCACAATTTCTGCTTTCTCGATGCAAAACATGGACAATGCCTGGATCATTCGTCATGTTCGTTACAATTGTAGCAAGTGAAGATCCTGTGTGATTCTGATGACAAGAGACGACAGTCAAGTCATCAGCGAAACTTTCCTACACAATCTCTCCAATCATTCGTAAACCATGAGGACAGAAAGGTCTCGTACATGATCGACGTACGGATCGTAGAATTCGCCAGGGCTACACACAACTGCAGCTTTCAGAGACAACTATGCCATCTGAAGATTCTTACCCCACTTTCGAAGAAAAATCCAAAGAGAAACTGACAAGGGCTGGTTACAGACACCATATCTCTTCTTCCTGAACATTCATCAACACAAATTTCTCGCGCTCAGGGAAAAGACCAAAGTTGCAAGCATAACAGGCAGGGTCTTACAAGCCTACACATCGAAGATACCCGTCACGAAATTAGCAGAATATCTTGCATGCTCGTTGAAGAGGCGTTGTTCCGATGATAGGGACAGGTATCCACGTAATATGAGAGATGTTTTGTTTCCTAGTACCACGCTCTAACGCTCTGCCAGAGTTACGAGGCTCCACACTAATTGCACATGTATGGTCATGAATAATCTTCGACTGTTCTTTGTATTGCTTTTCAAGTAGTTAGCAACAATCTCTAAACATGATAGAACCGACCAAGTGTTAGTGTGAGGATCCTGACCATTGCAAAATGGCGCAATACCACGTTCTGTAGCTTACTATGTTTTCCAGAGAAAGTGGAACAGACCCCACGCTGAAGCACTTGAAGACGCGGGAAAGCCCCGATTCGCATTGTCCTATTTTGCTCATATCCATATCGCTTGGACATCTGGATACAAGATGAATAAAACCGTGGTCTTATCTGACCCCAATTTTTCGCAGGTAAATTGTGATCGGGTCGTAGTCCGTACAGGCTGGTAAATCTGTATTCCTTGATACGATCCACAGTCCGGATCAGTGTGGATAGGATTATGGGACAGCGTCACCAAAGAACGTGCATTCCTCATCACAGTGGCATCCTTATTTCTATCGCAGTGGTATCTCCTTCCTT
>CALNVZ010002974.1:46843686-46867740 GCA_940671915.1 Paracentrotus lividus
GAATCTCCGCAGAGAAGCGAGAAAATCAAGCATGAGACTCCCCCTCCAAAAATATTAAAAATAAATAAATAAATAAATAAATAAATAAAAAAATAAATAAATAAATAAAATAAAAATTGAATAAATAAATAAAGATAAATAAATAAATAAATAAATAAATAAATAAATAAATAAATGTATAAATAAATAAATAAATAAATAAAATAAATAATAAATAAATACACATAATCGAACATGTTTGATTTTTAAAGATATTTACAGCCCAGTATAAGGTAGGGCCTTCATACTCGTCAGAAAATGTCTTTCCTAGCATTTGAAATTTAGACTTATTTGCTCACCATTTATAATAGCACCATAAGATATCGTAAACATTTCTGGAATAGAGAAACAAAGAGGGTGATTATTTCTTAGTAACAAAGAAAAAGGAGAAAAAATTTCCACAATTTTTTTATAAATCTTTAAAGTATTGGGGGGTTTCAAATTATTTCTTATTGCATTTCGCCCCACCCCATCCCTGTACATCAAGCGAAATTAAAATTTTAAATTAAAACTTTATTGAATGTAATTTTCCGTCAAACAATGACCATATCATCTTATAAGAATTTTAAATGAATTTATTACGTATAAATTTCATTTTCTTTTCTACAGAATATGTTATTTTGCTTCAATAAATTCGATTTGATTATATTCACTCTTATATCAATATAAGTACATAACACATTTAAGATGTAGAAAATAAAAAATGAATAAATAAACGGATTAATATTGCGTTTCAGATTATGTTTTGTATAGTTGCATTCAAAGTTAGCACATCACATTCTTTAAGAGGATAAACATATTCGAGGCGAGCACTTTACAAAGATGAAATGATCGAATATACATGAACATAGCACTGAAAATTAATTTCATACCATACATTATTGAAAGGGGAAACACGTATATATGAATGAACATGATAACAATTCACTCAGAATTTATCTGAATATAAATGACATATGACATTTTATCAATATATACTGGTTCAATTTAATCACAACGCACATGAACACAAATATTTGTCAGACTACATTTTGCGATTACTTGAGGACAGCTGCTAGTGACAGACAAATAAATTTATTAAGATCAACTATACGAGAGTTAATCTCTACACACTATAAAAAATGAAAGATTAATATTTGGGCCATGTCACCATATCGCGTCAATTATCACCATACATCTAGTGTAGCCCCAATTGACCAGGAATCCGCGTATCACCCAAATGAACCCGGAATAGATTCAATTTGATCATTCACTTTTTAGATTGAGTAAAAGACAACCCTCTCTATATCCGAGGTGTTACAGGAGTAGAAGTTTCGGTAGTATATTCTAAATATATGTTTAGATTATGTACAATATCTCCCATGGCCATGTGATTGCAGCACACATTTCCTTTTCACAGTCAGTGATTTTCAGCACGACTCGATCCCCTTCATATAAAATATACGTCATCTTAAAATTTGAAAACTCTCACCATAAATTTTTAAATATCATTTTTATATCATGTTATATTAAGCCTATATTATCTGATAGTAGGGGTCTGCAACCTACAAGCATTGCTTTTCAGCAGTCCCCTCCATGTCCAACATGTTTAATAGACCAGTTTACTAAGATATTCAAATTTTTTTGCATACTTTTTCCTGGCGAGCTACAAGGTACTCAAAACACCTGTAATTAAAAAAAAATGAACTACAATACATGGAATCTTGAATAAAATAGTAACCTGGTTTATTTATGCCTGTTGTTACTTGTTGTATTTGTTATTTTTAACTGGATTTTCTTATGAACCACTGGTATATCATGTACATTGTAAATTATGTAATTTGATTTGTATTGTTGGAAATAAACGAACTGAAATTAAATGAAATGATCATAACTCATAAAGAGAGAATGCGAAAAACAATCAACTTTGCATGTCTTAGCACAGACCACATTCACAGAACTGGGTATTTTCCACTACGACTACAACAAAGTAATTAATTTATATATGCAGTCTAGCCTATAGTATAATAAAGATCTTTAAGAAATGCCAACTCTTTTTGTGTAAGAAAAAGAGGATTGACAATACCCATGCCTTTCTAAAAATTATTGTACGTGATACCTGCCATAAAGTGACTGTATGTGACATCCCCATTGGAATATGAAATAAAACTAAACTGAAACTAAAACATATTAGGAGTTATGGGGCGGTATTCTATACTTATCGTGTTGCTGATGCCTTCATTACCGTTCCGTCGATTTACTTCAATCGAAATCATATAGATGTCTTCAGTACAGAACTAGACGTGGTGCGATCCTTCACTGTAGAGTGGAATCTCGAGAGCGGGATCCCACACCACGCTTGCCCAGGAGAAGTTCTCTGCCACAGCTGATAGACTCTTCGGGTTGCAGCGAAGGCTAGAAAGATGTACACTCCCTGGAGTGAGTTGATGATGATGAAGATATACCATACAGCTTGCTGCTTGGTAAATGCAGCAACGAAACCACACAACCATGTGAAACACATGAGAGACGAGATCTGCATTTAAAGCGAAATTGTTGTTTGTGGTCATGAGATTGAATTGTGGAATAATCTGTCTAAAATCTGATTGTGAAAGTTGATAACAATTACCTAAGAACTATTGGTGTTGTGAGGTTTAGGAATCAACCAAATGATAAGGAATTTAAATTTCTGCTGAGAGAACCCATATCTTCGAAATTCTGAACTAGCAAATTTTGTTGGTTGAAATTCGTATAATTAGATATGATGAAAAATAATGTTGACATACCGTATACGCTGACAGTGGGATATGTCATTATATTAGTAATACCAAAGAAATGATGAAAAATATAGTGGATTAGTCGACAGGTCAATATCGATAGGCCTATATGTTCAAATGAACGTATTTTCCCTGCATGTTGAGGGTTATGGAGAGTTTTCCGATAATTGATTTTGAAATTGTTTGTCTATAGGCCTACATGTATAGTAAAATCGTTAGGGGAACAGAGCACAGATTGGGGATGGTTAGCCCGAAGTTACTTGTCAGGTGGGTATTGGACTAATTAAAATGTATTATAATTACCATACCTTGATAGCAATTTTGAGAAGTTCTGATGGTATCTCAGATTTTCTGTTTCCCTCGTGCAAGGCCATTCCGTCCTTTTTGCTCTTTGGAAATACCACGCACTGTATCCAAGAAACATGATATAGTTAAACATCACCAGGACCAAGAACTGGCACACCGAACACCAGAAGGTTGGCTCGTCCGCCCCAACCAACAGGAGAACAATCGTTTCCGTAATGCAAATCAATGTTGTCACCATATATAGAAACTCAATGCCAAGCTGATACCACCAATTCCTAAAGGAATTCCAGTAGCAACTGATATGAGAGTGCCAAACTCTTCCGGCTTGTTGAAAACACTCTTATAGCCGTACTTGTTCGAAGGTCCGTCTGAGATCGAATGCGATCGACGAGGACAAAACTGAATACCGTCAACCAAGAAAGTGCGAGATAGCTGCAATGACCGTACAAAGGCTCTGGGACACCGAGCTCGCAAAACCACCGAATAAGAGAAGCACACTGTGCTACGAAGAGAGTTCCGCAAAGAGCCAATAATGAGCTGGTTGATCTGACCAGTCGCGCGCAGTGATGGAAAGGTGGTATAGCAGCAGACAGAGGGTAGTGAAGAGAGACGCAAGCGACAGCGACTGTTCCGGCTAGGCTGAGGGTCGTTGTGTCGATGAGTATTGAAAAAACGTATACTCGATGTTTCATTGACCGTGCATTTTGACTCAGAAACGAACTGCTCGGATTGTACCATCTCGAGTGAGACTAAACTCATCAGGATGGGATTCACATCACCTGATGGCTTTTATGAAGAATGCCGTCGTCTCCTACATGGATGAAAGATTTCTGTTGAATATTGCACTTGGATACAGCTCTGCCGCAGTTACGGTTACATCGTGAACATGGAAATGTTCTTCTAATGTCATTTCTGTTGGGATCAAAGTGTACATTGTCTCAAGAACTTAAACAGATCATGCGGCTGTTGTATCTGCATCCTTTCCCCATGCAGCCGACGATGAAAGTTTATCGTTGTTCACATGTAACAAGATATCCTCATTGCCTAAGCGAATTTGGTTTACATCGACTTAAGATTGAGACAGAGGAGATATTACAAACACCATAATTTGTCATGTTTGTAAAAAATCATAGACGCATGGAATGAATGTCATTGCTAGTGCCGCCAGCCTGTGATTCATCATTCATTTCCAAAAGAAACAGTCTCATAGTGACCACAAGATCACTTTCCTCACATTGGCTAACAATAATTGCACGATCATTAAAGTTGAACTTGTCTAGTCAGCAATTCATGCTTTCTCGATGAACTGGCACACATGCCTGGATCATTCGTCATGTTCGTTACAATTGTAGCAGTGAAGATCCTGTGTGATTCTGATGACAAGAGACGACAGGTCAAGTCATCAGCTGAAACATTCTCCTACACATCATCTCAATCATTTCGTAACCATTGAGGACAGAAAGTTCGTACATGATCGACGTACGGATCGTAGAATTCGCCAGGCTCACACAACTGCAGTTTCAGAGACAACTATGCCATCTTGAAGGATTCTTACCCCACTTTCAGAAGAAAAATCAAAAGAGAACTGACAAGGGGCTGTGTTACAGACACCATATCTCTTCTTCTCTGAACATTCATCAACACAATGTTCTCGCGCTCAGGAAAAAGACCAAAGTTGCAAGCATAACAGGCAGGGTTCTTAAAGCCTACCACCTCGAAGATACCGTCACGAAATTAGCAGAATATTCTTGCATGCTCGTTGAAGAGGGTTGTCCGATGATAGGGGAAAGGTATCCACGTAATATGAGAGATGTTTTTGTTCTAGTAAGCACGCTCTAACGGCTCTGCCAGAGTACGAGGCTCTCACACTAATTGCACATGTTGGGTCATGAATTAAGTCTTCGACTGTTCTTGTATTGCTTTTCAAGTAGTTAGCAACATCTTCTAAACATAGAATAGAACCGACCAAGGTGTTAAGTGTTTGAGATCCTGACCATTGCAAATGGCGCAATACACGTTTCTGTAGCTTACTATGTTTTCCAGAGAAAGTGGAACAGACCCCACGCTGAAGCCACTTGAAGACGCGGAAGCCGATTCGCATTTTGTCCTAATTTGCTCATTATCCATATCGCTTGACATCTGGATACAAGATGATAAACCGGGTCCTTATCTGACCCCAATTTTTCGCAGTAAATTGTGATCGGGTCGTAGTCGTACAGGCTTGTGTAAATCGTATTCTTGTTACGATCACAGTCCGGATCAGTGTTGGATAGGATTATGGACAGCAGTCACCAAAAACGTGCATTCTCATCACAGTGGCATCCTTTATTTCTATCTTCAGTGGTGTTACAAGCAGCGTTTGAGACAAACATGATGCTTGGGGCAAATTGGAATTGACAAATTCCCAATCGTAACATTCTGTAATAAAATAATAGCGAGAGACAAATGGAAACTTGATGATGGGAAAGACAGGAAGATGAAAAGAATCGCTGTGCCCAGTGCCTTTCTTTGATATTAAAAATTATTATTTGACTACTTTATATTAACGACTACTATTCAAATACCAAATCTAATGGCAAAGTAAGTTTCTTTTTTTTAATTATAATTATTTTAAACTTTTGTGGCTGAAATATTTCAAAGTTTGTAAATGTAATTAATTCCACGTTCGTCGTTCCCCGACGAAAATGGATTCCATCAGACTCGAACTCGAGTTTCCTGATTTCTAATCAGGTGCATACCGATGAGCTATTGAAAAATCCTCATTCGATGTCTGTCCGGAGAACCCCTTAGCTCTCACTGCTCGAGTGATAGACCTTACATAATCCGGAGGTTATGAAAAACTCGGGGATAAATTCGAGGGATCATCGTGAAGTGATGCAGCTTTTTAAATATAAACTTTGAAACGAATAGTAAAACTGACAAGAAAAAATATACAACATAAATGAATCAAATTTAAACTTGCCTTTAGGTGTTTGTGTGTTGCTACTGCTATCCATCTCACTAGAAGAATGTCCACGAGTGTCGATACATTCCGTTGATTCAGTGAATTCTTCCAAAGTCGTCATGGTCATGATTGTCGTGTGGTCTGGACAATGCGATGGTAGCTGCGGTCCTCCAAAAGAGCGATCGGAAAGTGCAATGATGAAGACGACGTTTAGCTGATGATTGTTTGAAGCCATGCTTATTTTCCTGATTCCTAGCCGCAGGAATAATAAATTTTGATATAACCGTATTTAAAATAAAGAGTGGAAAATAGCTTTATAGTAGGTTAAAGGCTCTTGTAATTATCCTAACTTAACTTCTCTGGCAAGTAAGATGTGTGTAATAATGAAATATGTAATTAAAAAAAAGGGAAAAAAACATTGCATATTGCTTATCATTCTAAATTTGCCTGAACCACAAAGGAAAATATCTACTTATAGCAAAGTCCTTAAAAAAAATAATAAAAAAAAAAAAAAAAAAAAAAAAAAAAAAAAAAAAAAAATTTTTTTTTTTTTTGGGAGTGAGACAAAGTTTGACATACTTATTCACTGGATGCCTTGAAGCCATAAAACGGTTTCGCACAGTATTATATAGAAAATTACATATTAGCACAAAATTATGTAAAAAATAAAAATACATCAATACTTACACTCTATAGCAATAGAAAAGGTCTCCTCTTAGACGAAGCGATTCATGACAAATTGAAAGAATAAACGAAATTACAACAACACAGTTAGAATAAGATGGTACTCCTTCCTTTGTAGTTAATTTCGTGTTGATTATATGAAATTACAGTTTCTGAACCGAGCAATAATTTTTCCACCCAGCTTTAGAAAAATTCATTAAAATGTTAACGATAGCCTGTGAATGCTCTCTTATATATGTAACTTGATCAGGAGCGATGCTGTAAATTAACATTCACCAAGCGCGGGATGTGTATTTTTATTTAGATTTCTGTCGCAAGCCCAGGAAAGTGTTTACACCAATCCCATTATACGCGCTCGAGGAGAGTCTATTGCGACCTTTGGTTTGATAATACAGCCATAATTATTTTTTATGGAAAAAAAAAAGGCGTCGACACTTCGGACTGCCGGGATGTAGTTTCTTTCCATTTAAAAACACGAACGATACATGGGGCGTAGTCAGGGCGTAGCTAATGACATAATACACCACCCGCCCCTCACCATCTTCAATGGCAGTAAAAAAAATAAAAAATAGAATAAAGATGAAACCGTACAATGTTTTATTTGGACAGGGTCTTAAATAGCCAAAATAGTGCAAGAGGAGGCAAGCGCTTGAATTAGGCGCAACAAATTTAGAAGTTATTATCATTACTTCTAAAGTTATAAAACACATCATTCAGTTGATGTCAAAAGAAAATACTCGGTTAACGAGAAAGTGTGGAATGGATATAGAGTTCAGGCCACAAGTTTACATAAACCCATACAGTTACCAAACACCATAAAAAATCAATTGTATCTTTAGAAATATTAATACTACCATGACAAATTTGATATAAAAAAAGAGCGTATTAATCTCTTTTACATGATTGGGATGACGATGGGATTTAAATATATTTCAAATGGAATCTTCTTTGTAGGAAAAAAAGGAATGTTTGTGCAAAATGTATTTTCTTTTTCAATCATTATAATTATTTTCCAACATCGTTTCATAGAAATATATAAATATCAAATCAATTATTAATATTACATTTCCTATCATGATATGTCCCAACTGAACAAAAAAGGTGTAATCTGAAATGTTTGCGTTGAGAAGTTACGAGCACAGATACGAAATGTTTTGGTCAAGTTTATGTTATTATTATTATTTTTTTATTTGTCTAAAATATGAAGATTTCTGGGGGGGGGGGATGACATCTAAATATTCTTCAGCTTCTGATGACAAATCAATGTAATGAAAGACCATAGCATACTAATTTATTTGATACCACTTTATTTTACATTTTTAATATGTTGGACAAGTGTACAATATTCATTTAACTTCCTTGGTGTATGTAATTTTTTTGGCCGCAACTGTACATCTACATAATAATATCATTCAACGCATTGCATAAAGTTATGTTATAGTATGTGAAATTTCAATGTTGAACATTATTCTATATTAAACGTATAACACGCAAATCGTAGTTCCATTCACTTTCTTTGTGATTAGGAGTTCAAATGAACAACATTGGTCCTGAACCGATTAGCTTGGCAAGAAGTAGTTTAAATTTGTAAAACGACACTTCAAAGCTTTCTTTGAAATAATGGCGCCGTGGAGAAATGTGATAAAGAAAACTCGGAAATATCGAGATTTAAACCCTATTCAATAAGGATTATTTGAAATATGTTCTGCAGCACACATTCTACATTATTTCAAACACATCAGTGATGCATATACACAAATCACTATTTTTACTTTTATTTAAAGATTGAAGCTGATGTGGAAAAATACAAAAAGAATTGTAGTTATATGCAAAATATACTTAAAACGTGATACTGTTTTATCTTCTTTTTTCTTGAGTTGAGATTTAAATCGAAATAAAAAAAATGTATTGACCACTTTCATAAATACAGTCTGTGTCAAATAAAATGGTACAGTTGGAAAATATTTTTTAAAGTATGAAAATTAATCGCATTCTAAAAGTGTTTGATATTTCCATATAATAGGGAAATCATGTTCTTTTTTTGCAGTTTTGTTCATCTCATTTGGTGCTGTAGATCTCGAGATATGACCAGTTTTCTATAATCAAGAAAAAATGTACTTTTCACGTGCTTCTCTATGGGTTTCCAACATAATAGCCACGAATTTAGCGCACCGAGACAATAGATGTGTGTAATTTCGATTAGCTCATCGCCGCACAAAATCTAGCATAACTTTCGTTTTACAAAAGCAAATTATACAGAACAAAGCGCATCAGCAAGAAAAATCTTTTGGCTTTAATTTGGTACCACATACGCGCATTATTTAAAAAGATTTCACATCTTTCTTCTTTTTTTTTTTTTTTTCGACACAGACTGTACATACAAAGCAAAAGAATACAATGTTATAGCCTCGGCTGAGGCGAGAAGTGTTCTGAACGTCATGTTTCATGGTTTATGTTGCCATATGTTGGAATCGAACCGATCCCTTCTGGCAGCTTAAACCTTTCATTTTATGTAAGCCTACAATACATATACAAGGCTGTATCAATTAAAAACGGGACAGATTTGAAAAGTCTGCCATAATTTCTTTCAATTATTGATGTCATATATTTTGATGTTTATAGATGCTCTGAGTCTTATCTTTCAAAGCAATTTGAAACAATAAGTTTTCGTTCCAGCTTGAGCGCACACAAACGTTTTTGTCGGGGGCTCAAAAAGGCTGCGCAGAAAATAGAAAAAAATTAGAAATACGATCCATCAGACTTCTTGCCTTACCAGCAGACGTTATACTCCTCTAACCCACTTACTTTTAACCTTTTCATTATCTTTGCCATTGGTTTTAGAAATATGCTTTCAAAATACATTTACAAAGCTATTTATTTACTTGAATTACTTTTTGTTTTGTTTTGTTGTTGTTTTTTTTTTACGTTAACATGTTATCTTTTAGCACTGAATATTCCCTCAAACTAAGAAAAATAAATAAGAAATGTTATCAGCCCAAGAAAGGGGATTTGGTTGGTTGGAATATTATTTGATTGATTGACTGCTTTGTTAATTTGATTGATTGATTGTTTGATTGATGGATTGATTTATTAATTGATCGATTGATTGATTGAATGAAGGATTGAAGGATTGACCATTTTGAATGATTGATCGTTTGGTTAATTCATTGTTTCTTTAAATGATTGATTGATTGATCGATCGATTACTTTGTTTATTGATTGTTCAAATGATTGATTAAATCGTTGGAAGAATCATAGGAAAATCACCTCATTTCACTAACATAATCATTTATCAGTGTAAAGTAACAATCAATCCGAATGCAGCACCCGATTTAAAATAAATAATACCCCCCTTTTGTAACCTTAGATAAAAACTTCCCGTGTTCGTTCAAGCATGAACAAAACAAACAAAGCAATCAATCAATCAATCAATCAATCAAACAATCAATCAATCAATCAAACAAGCATCGACATCCCCTTTCTTGGGTTGACAAAAAAGGGCATTTAAGTTTGAAGGAAAATTTATTGCAAAAAGATTACATATTAAAATGACAAAGAAAAAAACAAAAACAAAAACAAAAACAAAAACAATTACAGTCAATAAAAAGCTTTGTAAATGAATTTCAAATCATAATTCGAAAATATTGGCAAAGAAAAAGGAAAAGTTTAGAAGAAGACTGCTGATTAGCAAGAAGTCTGATGATCATATTTCTCGTTTTTCCATTTTGTGCGCAAGCCTTTTTTTGAGCCCCCGATAAAAATGTTCTGTGTGTACTCAAGCATGAACGAAACTTATTTTTTTAAATTACGTTTGAAAGACAAGACTTCAGAGCATCTATTAACATAAAAATATAGACATCATGATTTGAAACAAAATTTTGACAGACTTTTCAAAACTGTCCCGTTTTTGTTGATACGCACTGTATTGTAAGAGTAAACCCATATATAAGTAAACCCAATTTTGATAGCCTCGTATTAAAATTGTATTACTTAAATGCCTTTTCTATTTTTTTAAATATCATATCAAAGAGTAACTCATATTTTATCCAGTGATACCAAAATTATACCAGTACTGTCAATGATGACTGACCACTCGAGTTCTAAAAAAAATTTTGTCAAAAAAAAAAATTGTTCCAAGTTTTATCAGAAGCAATCCTAGCTTTCTGATCATTCATTCTTTGTATGAGGTCAGCCTTCCTAAGTCCAGTCATAAGGGACAATTGATTTCTTGGATTATTGAAATGCAAGTGCTGTTACTCCTCAAAAATGGAACATTTGAATTTTGACGCTTGTTTTTTAAAGCCCAAGTTGCCATCGTGGGCTAAGTTCTACGATTCCTACATTTCTGAAGGAAATGTATTGTAACCCCCTACCCCCCCCCCCCCCCCCCCCTCCCCACGTTTCGTACCTGCAACGTGCGTGTCTGGAAAAAAAAAATGACAGGCCTACGTGTGACGTATAGATGTTTCTACGAAATCCGTCCTAGAGTCTTGCACGCTGCACGTAGGACATATTGTGCCATCTGCATGAGTAATTGGAGACTATCATCGTTGTAGAAACCGAGATCGTTTACGATTGAGAGGGGGATGGGTGAGTAACCAAACCTGTTGATCTTTTCATTACCTTAAAACTTATGAGCTCTTTGACGGATGAATCTCAAATTAATTCTCAGACACCGGCAGACCAACTCCCACTTGACCAAATAAAAGATTAAAAATGTTTCCATGAATGCATGGGAGATTGATGGCCGCTTTCAAGTCAGAATTTCTTTTGGTATGTGAATGAGGTATTATTTATTTTAAAAAAAGAATAAAAAAGAAGAGTTACTGAGGCAGTCATTTGTATTTGTATCGAATGTTCCCCTTCATTTCCCCTCCCTTTTGATAAAAATTAAAAAATGAACCAAATGCAGTAGAAGACGAAAAAAAAGGTTCGAGGTGCAAGGTCGAGCTAGCGTCGAAAAAATGTCACTGCCATGAAATATTTGTAAAATCTCTATTTAATGAATAATATCTTTAAATTGATTAAAAGTTCAACTCAATAGCTGAAACTTTTTTAATAAACTGCTCGGAAGCATTAAAATATCATTTATTTATTTATTTATTTTTTTTAGTTCTTATTATGAAACACTAGAAAAGGTATAAAAAAAGTCATTAAGTGTCTTGATACTGGTAGATGTCTGCAATGTCACGATTGATTAACCATGGAGGTACTTAAATGGTACCTCCATGCTTTTAACTATTCCCAGATATTTCCTCGTTTTTATTGAATACACGGAAAAAAAAATCCTTATTCCCCTATGTCTGTTGATTATTAAGGACGTCATCTATTACATGCAAAGAATGATGCATTAAGAATATCATATACGTTATTAAATCTGAAGCATGGCCAAAAGAACTTCGTAGGCTCTTTTCTTGGGATAAAAGTTAAACGATGCAACATTTTTTAATGCGATCCCTCAGGAACGAAATTTTAAATGTTGATAGTTATTAAGTAGCGTTAACATTGCATTTAGTTATTAAACATTGTATGATATTATGTAATCCGATTAATTACAGATGACAATTACACTTTGTAACAAACATGGGCGAAATGTTTTCCACATCTAAACGGTTTAATTGTTGAAAGCTTCATTTCGCCATGCATGCTTTTGTATAAGATATTAATCGGATTGAATGATATAATATTACATGAGAATGCAAACGTTTAATGAATCTGTGTTGATTTCTTTTGGAGACAAAATATGGATATATTTACAACTGTAGTATGGTCCGCATTCAAGTGCAAAATAAAAAATGGCAACTCGAACTTATCAAATTAACGAGCAGTTTTAGCAGCTTTATATTGTAGCTTTATTGTGTTTTTTTTTTTTTCTTTGGTTTCTTGTTATGATTACTACATATATCAGAATATTATGTAAATTGTCGGAGATAAAAAAAAAAAAAACCTATATAAATTAAAAAAATGCTCTTTGTGTTTTTGATCAGTTAGAGATATCTGTTTTGAATTCACGGTCGGTTGATTTTCATAAAAAAAACAACACTCAACATAGAGAGTGCATAGAGGATGAGGGTTATAGGTGGACTATAGCACCGTTGACGCCCCCCCCCCTCCCTCAAAATGTGTAACGCTGATCATCGAACATCCCTGATACATTATTTTCAACGCAACATTACCACTGCATTTTCGACTTTGCAAATGAAACATGAGATAAGAGACGAGGAAAAAAGTAATACGTGGTGGTGCATTCGTTTTATTTATTCTGTGAAAATTTTTTAAAATATTATTAGAAATTTAAGAAAAGATGAGCTGAATATATAAGATCATTGTTAAAATTATTACATTTAAAGAGACCTTCTCTAGAGCATGAACGCACATCTAAGCACATTTCCTCCAATCGATTGCTATTTTTGTTTAGGATATTTACTCTTTTATGAGAGCAACTCAGCGACCATGAAGGTTTAGGATACTTTCACTTCAATTAAAGGTAGGGTAAAATGAGCCAATATCCCAGTATGACACATACTGTTTATCTAAACCCGATCAGTCTGCGTATTAGGTTAGTCTTTCCTCTAAGGGTTTTTTTATATAACTCAAATTACGAGTCTTTTTGACATAAATCATCAATACAAATTGTGAAATGTCATGTTATCCGGTTCATGATTTGGATTTCTTCGTTGTCTAGTAAGAAATAATCGTTCATTGTTTTAAATAGTGATGGCGAACTATCATTACAATGATTGTGCGATCTGGATAATGCTCCTTTTGTACATTTACATGATTTCATCTTCATTGAGACATCTTCCCAGCGAGCTTAGCAAATTTAAGCATTGAAATACTCGAAGAGTGGAAGCTTAAAGCTTTTTGGAAATCCGTAAAAGATCGTAGCAGAAGACATAATGAAAATAGAGCTTATCGTAAACGTACAACTATCGTGATATAGCTACAGTACTGCGATAGCTGCAACACACGGAAAGTTGACATTTCCATGAATACAACCCAGAAAATACCAAAAAAAAGAGAACTGCTGAAGACGCTTATCTCATAAAGGAGAGTAATGTGTAAAATGAAGTCTAAGGGCTGAGCTTTTCGATCTCAGAATCTTCGTCAGAGACGAAATGACACAGAAAAGTAGGGAAAACTGGATATAGAGAAGACAGAAAAAAGCTTTACGCTGGATGGAAACACATGGAGAAGAGACAAAGGGACAAGGGGATGTAAAAGGTGTGAAGAGGCGCAACAAGCACAAAGCAGGATAAGAAGCTTACAACGCATCAACAAACAGAGAGATGATTAGGTGGAAGAGGGAGGTGGAGGTAACATAGAAGGGATTAGAGTAGAGGCTAAGGAGCTGAAAGAGTGAAGAAAGAGAGAAAGGCCAAGGATGAAGAAGACCTTAACCTGTGTGCGATTAAACCACAAGCAAGAAGTAAGGGGGAAAATAAGTGAACACGGTAAATCTAGGAACACAAGAAAACAAAAACAAAAGAGAGTGTAGCCAAACCTGAAAAGGAGAAAAGAGAAAGAAGAATGGATAAGAGAAACATATAATGTATTAGTCAACATAAAACAAACACCTGCAAATAACTAACATAAATGGAACAGGGGAAATAACAGATATCAAGAAGAATTTGGACATATAAGAATTAGTCATGGTACCCTCCTGAGATGTTGAGACACGTGAGGCTTGTTGATATGGCCGAGAACGTCTCACCAGAACTCTCTCTGCTGATACGGACAGAATCAGGACGGGACCTAAATATCAATGCCCTCGAAGAGACATTGTCTGAGATGGAGGTGGTTGAGGTTGAAATGTTCCAGATTGGGGTGTCAAGCTTGGTGGTGGTGGTGCAGTAGATCTGTGCTGATGCTGTGCCCATAAAGCGTCTTTTTGAGATGGTCTTGGTTTCACCCTACATACTGCATCTTACAAACTCTGCAAGTGTTAAGATATATACATTAGAAGTAGCTGCAGGTGATATTCCCTCCTTGGTGGAGGTTCTGGAAAGTAATCGCCTCGTGGTTGTGTATAGTTGTCAAATGTATGCCATCTGTGGCGTACATTTGAAAGGTGCCCATCTGAATGGGAGAAGAATGGTCAGTCAGGGACGGGGACTTCATCAGAAGATGAGATCCATGGGTTGCGGGGGACGTCGGAATGCCACGATGGAGAAAGTCAGGAACGATCGAAGTGTGGAGATATGTGATTATGCAAGTAATTGGATGGTGTCGAAGAGGAAGGTAATCAGGGTGGAGGTAGTTCACAAGGGGTATCTCTTCGTGGTGTCCTGCTGGTCAGCTTTCCTTTCTAAACATCAGATCCTAGGCAGAGAGAACAACTGTGGTTAATTGCTTGTTGGACCTGTCCTAGCACTGTGTTCTGGTTCACAAGATGATTCTTCAGCTTCCTGCATGGGAAGAAAGTAGCAGAAGTTCAGACAGATCCGGCGGAGTCTGAGGGGCTTGACTATAAGCGGATTGCTGGTTTGCTAGTGACGGGATGGCAGCTAAAAGAGTGGAAGGTACTGGTGGGTATCTGTGGTTTGGTGGTAGAAAGTTGGTGATACGGTCGTCTCCGTGCTTGACAGGTGCATCGAGGAACGTTGGCTCTGGTGGGGAAAAATCGAGGTGAATTGTGTGGCCTGTGGAAGAATTGAGAGTGATCAATGAAGGTGTGGAGGCTCTTCCTCCTGTCCAGTATATAAGAAAACATGTCGTTGTAGCGCACTCCAAATCCACGTCACAGTGTGGCTGAATCTTAAATCTGCTGTTTCTAGCTTGGTCATGAATAGCCAGGTAGAAGGATGCCATACGGGTTGCCCATAGGGCCATACTGAAGTAGTTTTTTTTTCCCATGAAAGTGAATTATTTTGTAAACACTGGTCATGAGGGATTTGATTCGGGTATGGGGGGGGGGGTTGGAGTGACCGCTGGGAGGCGAGGTTCCTTCAGCATGGGGGAGTGTGGTGTACAAGAAGAAACATTCAAACGTGCCGTTGATCGCAGTTGCAGGTACTGGTCCTGTGACTGTTGAGTTTCCTAAGACGTCCGGGTGGTCATGGATGTAGGAGGGAGCAAAGAAGAACAAGAGGTTTGATATTGATCAACATAGAGGGAGATGTCTCTGTAATAACTCCGGGTCCACGCTTTGTAGTTCAGGTGGTAGAGGTTCTAGAGCATATGCTTGGAGTTTGAGCCTTTGTGTATATACGTTGAGGAATTAAATCTGTAATTGTCTTGGTGAAAAGAAGTTTTAGGGCCTCAGCTGGTAATTTCCTGAGTTTGGTGAAATAAGGAAAGTGGTTAGTCATCGTAGATAAAGGGCTGTAGAAAGAAAAACCAAGTGTAAGCATGGAAGAAGGAAATCATAGCCAAAACGAGAACACAAAAAAATATAAACCCCTCACAAAAAAAATAAAGAAAATATAAACTCCTCACAAAAAAAAAGTTTCCGCAAATCGAACTTTGGGGCTATGATAACTTTTCCAGGTACGCTTTAGTTCTTCCTGATTTCCATACCATTAGAAAATTAATTTATTCCACCTTTCTATTGATATCCTAGTTTGTAATGATTGTGTCTGCCTTCAATGTAACAAAATATCAGAATATGAAGAACCTAAAGTGTCATTATGTTGCAGAAATGAGTTTTTATGATTCCAATAAGTTCTTCACAAGAACTATTTTGACAACCTGGTATGGCCCGTCAATATGTACATCGGGCTGACTTGTAGCTGACACTCTCCGCTCAACTCGACGAGCGCGCTAATGAACGCTTTTTGATCGTCGTTTGTGCGCAGTTGTTGTGCCTGAACATTTTTGAAGCATGCTCAAACTCTGCGTCGCAGTTCGATGCATGGATGGTAAACGCCTGTAGAGTGCGCACGCCAAGCGGCCAAACATGCGCAGAGCGCGCAGGCCAAGCGCCAGAACAACACCAGACCACGCGTTAAGCATTCGTGACATGTGCGAAGGTCCAAGCGTTGCGAATGCGTTGCAACACTAGAACCGTCATGGAGGGGCAACCAGTGTATGCGCTGTGGGAGCGAATGTGGAGCGCTGTGGGGCGCTGTTGGAGCGCTGTGGGAGCGCCTACGTTACGCATTACTTCTCCAAAATCATCAAGAAGTTGACGCACAACGACGCACAGAGCTTTATTTTCTCATCTTTTTTTTTTTTTCTTTTTTTTTTAGCTGACCGTGCGTCGGTACAGTGCCGGGCCTAAGTTTTGGGGTTAATTTAATCATTCTTGATTTTCATACCATTATCTATTTCCTGTATCTAAATTGATGCCTCACATCAATTCAAGTTGTTAATTAAGGGGAAGAGGGCGCATCACTCTACACTAAAGCGAAGCGCCATAGACTTTTTGTAATTTGCACAGTTTTTTCATTTGTTTTCTTGATTATGGCGAGCAACTACCTTTTCAAAGAAATGATCAACTTGAATAAGTTTTACGCTAAAGTCCTCGAACTTTTTCAAAAATAGGAATTAACTTATTGCAAGGAAAAAAGTCCTGTCAGCTTGAGTCAATTCCGAATCCTAGTAAGACAAGATTCTGTTACAATGATGGCCTTTTGCCTCTCAAAGTAGCCTTATACGCTGTATAGTCATCTTCCCGATTACGCATAATTATATTACAAGCCTAATGATCAAGCAGTTTTTACAAGCTTGAATTCTCAGCTTTCCCAATATGGTACATTCATTTCGATGGTAAAAGTCCTGTCACTTTGAAACATTATCACCAACGAATCTTACTCGATGGGTCAATATTCCGCATAATCACAATGCATATCGCAATGTGACGCGTCTTCGCAAGATGTGACAAGATCACTATTTATATCAATAATCGTTTAGGAACATCAATCTATGTGAAATAATAGATTCTGATTACAACATTGAATAGACACATGGTGTTAGTTAGGCTTGCCGAAAGTTGTATTTTTCCCATCTGGTCTGAAGCATCTATTACGAAAACTATGATAAAAGTTCAATTATTTATTCATGTCCATGACGAATTTCCTCGAACGGATCGACTGATAATACCATTTTACCGACAGGGAAGTTTTCTTACGCGACGTTTTTTGTAGCTAAGTAATAATTGCAGCCAGTTGTCGAATCGGTCGCTTCCCGCCGTTAGCGCGGGTTTTTTGTTGACATTAATGTAGACGCCCTATAATTTTTTCTGCGCCGCTGCAGATGCATGTATTTCCACTAAACCTCATGAATGTAATGTTGGCGCGTTTCCCCTCCTCAATAATGGGAACGCGTCTTTATGTTAAGATTTAAGTGTCATACGTTAGATTTACTTTCACGTGGAGTAGAATTGAAATATGAACTTGTCCATTTTGATGACCCACCTGGTGCACAAAACCCCTGAAAACAAGGCAAAGATAATGTTGAGTTTAATTTCTGTACACAAACTTTTGAACCTTGATAAATTTTAATGAGTGTTATAAGCATTATTTAGATTTTTTTGATAACCTTGAAAACTTCATTCAAGTTTCATTCATCAAGTTGCAAATGTATTTTAATGCTCACATTCAGTAACTGCAACAAACAAAATAAAATGCTTCAGTTTTGCCACATTTTACTCCCTACTTGTCTTAAACAATTCAGGTGGTTCTGTACATGACGCACAACACTATCGTTATTAGGGTATCTTTGAAAAGAGAATAAATGAACTTGGCAATTGGTATAAACCAATAAAATGTGAAATACCTAACAAAAGTTATCAAAACCTAATTAGAGTTTGGCAAGAAATAAAAATGCATTTACCAACATTTTGCGTTTTGTGCATTGAAGCATGACACAATCATTTACACATAGGATATCAACAAAATGAGAATAATTTAACTTTCCAATTGTATAAACACCATGGGGGGGGGGGGGAAAGAAAAAGAGGGGAATAAACTAAAGCGTACCTGAAAAGTTTATCATCCCCAAAGTCCGAATGCCGAACTTTTGTGAAGGGTTCAATATTGCAGTTGAAATTTTTGTGTGTGAAGATTTTTGAATAAAATTCAACGCTTGGTGATATTGGAGAAAGATAAACAAAACATTTACTGATAAATAAGACATTAATTTTGTGTGAAAAATATTATGACATCATAATTAAAAAGAAAGTTAAATGTGAGCTAATGGCGATGCTCTATCCTACTGACCCTAACATTAATTGATGTTTAGAGTTCTTGTGTTAACTTTCAGAAAATGTGAAAAAATGGAGTTATTGTGCTCTCTGACAAGCATGGAAGATTGTAAAAAAGGAAATTGTTTTTGTTTGCTTTTTACGCTATTTCCCCCATGGACCGGCACGCGCGGAATTTTAGATTTGGCAAGCGCGTGCGTCCTCTCGGTCGCTGAAATTGTTTAAAACTTCATAAAATTTCTGTTTGATCAATTTGGTTTGAATTTCAATCAATTAAAAAAAAACGTATTTTTACGCTATTAACGACGTGCTGTAAAACACGCGCGCGGGCGCTTTTACGCGCGGAAATTTCGAAATGCTTGAAAAGACCTGAAACGGTACTTTTTGGGTTTGAACTTGGTGAATTTTGGATCAATTTTTAGATTTGATGCGCCCCCCCGTTTTTTTTTTGAAAAATTTTTTTTCGCCCTGAAACAGCATTTTTTCAAACAGGCTGTCCAAGTTATTTTTTTGTTAGGAATATGCTGCTCTTAATTTGAGACCATCACGAGTCAGTTGGCCACTCATGTTTGACGCCAACGATTAGGTCGGCCCTATATCAGGCGCGGATCAAGAAAGATCGAATTGAATGCATTTCCGGGGGCCCAATGTCTGGGAACCAAAAGCGCTCTTTGTCCCCGGACAATTGGGGCCCCCCGAAATGCATTCAATTCGATTTTTCTAGATCCCGCGCGCTGTATATATATAATATATAGTATATATATTGGCAATGATAACTGTAATCCAAATATGAAAGAAAATTGGGGGTTGCCGTTTACCTGCAAAGTTATACAGGATTTTTGTGTAGGCATGCTTTTGGCCAGAAATATATTTCCTTTCTTAGCAGAGTATCCAATTTGCAGTATGAATGCTTGCGAGAAGGAGTTGTCTGAATTCCGGACTCTTCGGATTCAGCTGACTCGTTCGACGCAGAAACAAGACGGAGTCTAATTATGCAGACGCTTCTTCACTGTTTATATCTAATAGGCGGTAACGTTTGTATATTAGCTTATGGAATTTGATTAAGTATCAATGTCGAATCAAAAAGTTATGGAAAGAGAGTGAAAAAAGTTTTCGGCTGCTTCTTTGGAGGTTCAGCAGTTAAAGATCTTCCGAATTGCCCTTTTAATACAAGACAAAGTGTTATAAAATTTAATTCTATAACTTCAGGAGAATTGGAGAAGAGAGTGGTTTTATTTGAGGACGGCAAGCTAGTTTCAGCACTTGCCTTAACTGAAGGGGGTGTCGCAGATTCACTAAAAGGTAAAAGCTTATCAGAAATAGCAGACAATCTGAAAAGGTTAGTAAAAAAAAAAAAAAAAAAAAAAAAAAAAATTGAATGGAAAGCTATGTTGATGATGTTGATATTTTCTTCAATTTCCAATTGAGCTATTGAATGAAAATTCATAAGAATTTTGTATAGCATTCGACATAGTGGTTTTGTTTTTCGATTTTGAAGCTGTTCGTTTATACGGTAGAATTTCATTACGGAAAAATTTAACAATTATCTAATAACCAATATGGAATAGAGTAATCCTATTCATTTTTGTAAGGTTGTTCCGCAGTGGAAGAGTAATTTGAGCGACCGAATTAGCTAGCGACTCGGAATGAAAAGAGGATCAAGGCAGGCTCAGGCCGTGCACGTTAAGAAAGCGCAGTTCATCCGTTAAGTTGGAGAAGAAGGTATTCGTTCAAGAATGGTGGAGTCTCATCATGGTCATTCTAATAGTACTTCTTTCCATAATTTTATTCGTGGCTTTGGGTCAAGAAATAAGTTCTCGCAATGGGAGTGTTTTGCCCAAGCTCCTCTGCAAGTAGTTGGAGGAGATATGCAGTTGGTCTCAGACCCATCGAATTCTGTTTTGCCCTGGTTGGGAAACAAGGCCATTGGATGAGAAGTGTCCAGGTACAGGAGACCAAGGTCTTCGTATCAATAGATACCTAACAGATTAAGGGACCCCTTGATCAGAATCAAACGAGGATTATTGAACAAGGTAAAATTGTCAGACTTGTAATTGCTTCCGTTAGTTAAGAGGTGTTGAATGAAGAAAAAGAGTTGAAAAGGGTGCACATCAAAGAAATCTAGATTAGTCAATTGTTATCTTGGAACATATTGTTCATTTTTAATTGTTCATAGCTAGTAACTTATATCTCTTCTAGAAAAGAAAAGATCCTTTAAGTTTTAAATCGTCAGCTTTAGGAATGACCCAATAGAAAGAGGACACAGGTCCCTTCTAATCTTGATCCAATTGGAATATAACTGTTCGCGGTCCTCAACGGGTCCTTTGACTGAAATACGAAACAAAGAAACAGAATTTGATCGCGATGGCGAAATACGAGATCATGGCAGAGTCGAGTTCGGGAAGATTTACAGGGTGTAAGGAACAATTTTATAATGAGAAATTTTTCGAGTAGATCAACGGAAATTCATAACCATTGATTGAAGGCATGCCTTACCAATTTGGAAATCATGATGCATCTCAGTTTGTTACAGATATGATTGAATACTTTGTTATAACGTTGACCTTTTTTACAGACACCGTCCTCAAGAAAAAAACAAAAACAAAAAGCAAAAAAAACGGAGAACGGAGAAACAAGATAAGTCAGGACGTCATATACTACTGTAAATATTACTGAGGCCATTAATGATTTAATTCGAAAGGATTGGTTTTTGAAAATATCGAACTGCACCTCATGTTTGGTTAAAAGCCCCTTTTTCCAATTTTAATTCATATCTCCGATAAAAGAGGCTAATTGCTTAATTTCATATAGTCAATAAGTACTTGTGAAGAACAAAATTAATTTTAATATTGGAATTATCAAATGTTTTATTCGAAAAGGAAATTTTATGTTTTTCTTTGACTTATGTCAGGTTATCCATCATTATGAGATTTTGCCCAAGAACATGTGGAATTCTAGCTTCAGCAGGGATTTTGGTAGTCGTACTACTACTTTTTCTCCATGCAAGTCTTGCGCATTTGGGTTGGCAACGGCTCCATATGCATAACTGTCTCAAAACTATTGTTTAATCCTAGGTGAAGAGAGGTAATTTTATTGTTTTGTACTAGATTGATGGATGGGGTCGTGTGATATCATAGCCAAAGAGTGAAAAATGACTACTGGAAGCAGATTGGTGCCAATGTTGAGAAATCTAACTGGATTCCGGTCCAGTGCTAGATTACGTTAGGAATGACATGGGATAGCAGGATAACTTGTACTAAAGATTACTGAAGGAAGAAATGAAGGATCTTGAGTTTTATGTATAGGTTGGTCCTTTCCGAACAGATTTGCGAAAAATGTGCAGTTTTAGCTGGAAAGTTGGCGCATTCTTGTATCCAGTGTTGGCAGAGTCACCAATAAAAAACTACGGTTTATCTGCTGAGGACGAATCATCAGGAGGGTACATTAGAATAAAATCTATCTGATCAGTAGTAATAAAATCTAATATCCAAGTTTTTATATTCTGGAGAGAAGAAATTTCGTATTCTTAGCGTTAACATTGTCCTCTGCTTATATTCTGTTCCAACACAGATGTGGGGAGAGTCTCTGAGTTGCGCAGGCATAATGAGTTTAAATGAATAAACAGCTCCACTTGGACGAGAACTGAAATCAAGTAGTATGGCATTTCAAGCATTTTATATCACTTGAGACATAGAAACTGTTAACGGTTTTCTCTGATAACAAAGTGTAGAATAAATGCTTATTGAAAAGAAGAATGGATAAATTTTTTGAGTTATGAAAAGGAAAACATATAGGTTTATATGTTCGACTTTCGAAGAGAGGAGAACTCGGTGCAGATGCATTTAGCCGTATTCATTGACCTTTTGATGATTGGGGCGTTCAGTCGAGTTTGTGAGTTTTTTAACATCAAATAATGGGGGTCCTCATACTTAGAAAGAAAGTTCTATTCTAAATATGGTGCCCCGGCCCTTGCCCATTAAATTCTTGTGATTGGCAGGTAAAAACAATTGCTATAGTTTTGCCTATTTGAAATGTATAGGCAGGACCATAATTGAAAAATGTGCAAATTTTGCTAGTTGAACCTTAGTTGTACTTTCTGGCCCTCATCTCTTTGGCCATTCTCTCTCGAACAGAATGACTTTGTTTTTTAGTTCCTATTTCTGAAACTTTGAAATAGAAAATCCCCCAAGAATTGTTGTATCAAGGCAGAACAAAGTCCTATTTTGGAAAAAGAAATTCCAAATCCGGTGTGTGTTTTGATCCTTTCATTTGCAATTGAAGAGATAATTCTTGGTAACTGATCATCATCCAATTGATTGGATGAAGATTATTTGTTGACATTGTAACACATATATATTTGTTACACAGCAACATGGCATATATCTGAAATAGCTAGGATCCACTTATGCTGGAGAACAAATAGTGGTGAACGAATGTCATTTTAGAGAAACTTGAGAATTATTTGGAAACATAGTTGTAATTTTGTTAACACAGCCACGTGTTCATATATGCTAATAGCGTAGGACCACTTATGCTTGAGAAGCAAAATAGTGGTGACGGATGTCATTTGAGAGAAATTTGAAATTATTTGGAGACTATTGTAATTTTTTTACACAGCTAGCCAACATGGTGGATATCTGAATAGCTATAGATATATGCCTGGAGAACATTAAGTGGTGAAGAATGTATTTTTTTTAGAGAAATTGAGAAATATTGGAAAACATATTGTAATAATTTGTACATACAGCCACATGGCAGATAGCTTGAATAGCTAGGATCCACTTCTGTCTGAAGCAAAATAGTGGGACGGATGTCATTTGAGAGAAACTTGGAAATTATTTGGAAAATATGTAATTTGTTTACAAACAGCCACGTGGCGATAGCTTGAAATAGCCTAGGATCACTTACTTGGATACAATAGTGGTGACGGATGTCAATGAGAAAAATTGAGAATTTTTTGGGAAACATATTGTAAATTGTTACATAGCCACATGCGGATAGATAAATAGGCTTAGGATCCACCTTATGCTGGATAGCATAGGTGACGGATGTCATATGAGAGAAATTGAGAATTATTTTGAAAACTATTGTAACTTGTTAACAGCCACATGGCCGGATAGTGAACTACTGGATCCATTATGCTGGAGAGAATAGTGGTGACGGATGTCCACATAGAGGAC
>CALNVZ010002977.1:6789-21320 GCA_940671915.1 Paracentrotus lividus
AGAACGAAATTACGACAAGTGGAGAGACTCCGAGGTTAGTTATCGCCGGTTTTATGAAATAGGCATTAATGATCAGCCACACACCTTGTTCATTGCTGTAATTATTAACAATAAACGCATAAATGATCTGCGAAAAAGAGAAGTTGAGCCCATCAAATATGTTCTGAAAATCTTTCAATTAGATCTATCTGCAATCACTATACAGTCATCTCTCCTCTCTCCCTGTACCCCTCCCCAGGGATCCAAGGGCTCCTCTATCCAACTCATCTCGCATATCCACCACACCACACCACCCACCACGACGCGCCCATTCACACACACCAAACACACACACCACACCCAACTCTCTCCCTCTCTCTCTGCTCTCTCTCTCTCTCCTATACCCCACCTTCATCAAATCAACTATACAACCTACACTCCCCTACTATACTTTCCTCCTTTCAGCCTCCTCCTATCTATCTTGCGCTGCACCCCCTCACCCGACAAATACCCCCCCCGAAACTTGCTCGCAATCAAAGCCCCACACGCATACTCACAATTGCACTTTACTCCAACAGCATTTCGTCGTTCCCCAACGATTCTAAACCAACTATTTCACTCCCACAAATTACATTTATATAATTGTTTCCACCTATACTTACGTAAAATGCCCGTATCGTACTACATAACCTTTGATCCTTTGTCGCAACTAGAGATGTTATAATATAGAAGAACAAGATGAAAGAAAGTGAAAGAATATTATAATAAAAAGATGCACTCACCTCAAAAAAAACAAAGTTTGACGAAGTATCTGAGACTAGGGTAAACCCCCCACATAAAATCCATACACAGCCTGGCTTCGAAATCAACAAGTAAAATAATACAACAAAAAAAATCCCATATCATCATGTAGAAGTGTATTAATAAAGTAATTATAATATACACAACAAATATAGACTTATCAACAATAAATTCATAACATGTGCATGAATAAATATATAGATCAAAGCGATAAGATGCAGGCAATTTATGTGAGTGTCTCTACTATGGCCATAGAAAAGAATGAAAATATCCCAAACAAAATAGAAAAACTACATGAGCTCACTTTCAGTTATAATAATGATTACATTATTGACCTAAGTAGGGCCTTATTTAAGCGCGCATGTTTTATATTTAATAAACTTTAATCCATTCTTTCCTCTTCACATTGTTTAATTGAATACAAGCTAACGCGTTTGAATTCATTGTGGTAGTTAAATGTTACATCTTTTAGAATGTATTGTGCACTTATTTATTCAGATGATATGTCCTTTGATTATCAAGTCAAATTAAAAAGGCAAGATGAATGTAAATTCTTATCTACATAATTCTTCAATTTACAGTCAGTTTGAGTTTCCTTGCTTCCAAAAACTTATCGTTATTAAAAGCTGAAACTTCCAACATAAAGTCAATCCAAAATCTTATCATGACCATACGCGTCCATTAGAAGGTAGGCTCCCACCATTGTGTCGTCTCAATGCGAATCAACATGTTACGTTAGTGACCACAACGTGCTTTCTGGCACGCTCTTCTGTATAAATATACAAACGATGGACGAATTTCAACGTTACATCTAGGTTCTGTGAAGCAACGTAACTTCCCAAATTATAGATGTGTTATACAATCTCAACACATTACTCTCAATTTCGTTCAACTCTCTTCCCATTCACTGACTTGCAACAACAATTGGTCCATTGTTCTACGTTCGCATGACATTGTTTTTCAAATTAGCAAAAATGGCATCTGTAAATTATAAGATACACTCCCATAATCCACCCCTCCCTTTCAATATGGGTCTGAAAATATGTTCGATCATGTTCTCGTCCGAATAAAATTATCGTATGACACTTGCTCACCAGATACGACACTTACGAATAGACAAACACGAATTATTACTACAGTAGGACAATTATTAATATAATGATTATGCTATCACACTATCTGGCCACACATGAAATAACATATAATCAGACCCAACATTTGGGAATCAAGTCGAAAACATTGTATTGCAGGGGGGCGTCGCGCACCGAACTTACCACAAAAAGACATAGCAGCTTGGTGTTGCGATAGATCTCCAACATTACATTGTCGAGCTGTAGTTCATTGGTTGTTGTAATAGTGAAAAATGATCGCGCCTCGGTATTAGAAACGTAACTTCGACATATTCATAGGCAGATACATATCAGTCGCCATCTAAAACTCCCACCTACACACTCCGCGACAATAACTGCTCACATCTTTACTTAAGTACCCTTTACTAGAGCCTCTCCGGTCCCGCCATGCCGGCTCAAGCTGCACCAAATACCATTAGGTAACTTCTTAGCATAATTTGTACTCCAACGATCAAGTCTTGATGCACAATATATCTTTAAATCCCTGAACATTAACAAAGGCGTCACACCACATCTTCCACTTATTCCCCACCTCTGTCCGTCCTCGATCCGTCGATCTTTTAAGATAGCACAACGGAGAGGATTCGAGCGAACACCCACCCATGCTCGAAGAGAGTTGCACATCGCCACCTTCCCTACCTCTCTAGGAATAGCTCGTAGCCCCCGATGAAAGACCAAGATATGGAAATATATCTAACACAAACCCAAAAACTGAACAACAATCATAAAAATCAATCCGAAAAACAACAAATGGACAAAAACTCATATATCACTGAATTTCAGAGAGATTTTACAGAACTGTGAATAATAATTCCACCAAAATTTCCACAATCTCCAGATAGAGCAAACAACAACGAAATATATTTTTATCATTTCACAAAACAAAAAAACATTACTACCAATTTATTACCTTAAGTTCACTGCTCCTCAAAAATAATCAACAATTATACTATGGCAATGCCATTATCACATGGCTATTTCTTGACATAAATTACATGGATCAAGTCCATAATGAACTAACTATCATATTGAACTCTAATCTCTAACTTCTGTTCTTGTTCTATGCTTGTAATTCTTAGACATTAATCTGGCGTGATTATCGGTACTGGCGATGGACTCTACTCATAAATCCCTTTACCCAAGAATTACTGAAGTAGTGTTGCTGAACTCTGCTTCTGCGTTTACTTTACTTTACTACAAACTCTCTCCATCATTATCAAAAAAAAAAGACTCAGAGCTTAACTAAGCAGAACTGCGTTAATTCTTCCTATTTAGTTACGCCTCTGACACCATGACTTGGCACCTCAACATCACTATTATATAAATATAGCAAATTAAATAATAGATTGAAAAAATACACACAAGCATTCCCCTACCTCCCCGTCCCCGTTTGAATGAGCTTTGCGTATAAAACAAATGGAGCCTCAATGTTATTTATTGGCCCTCTGGCGTAACGATCTAAAAATACATACTGTCCTCCCTGTTGTTCGATGTAATCTTTTTAGCGATGCATACAGGTCGCCTGAAGCCGTCTCCTCAACTTGATTGGTATTGCGTAATAATCATATGGTCAGAACTTTTTTCGCCCCTCGACCCTACTGCTCCTCTATTCTTACCTGAATTTATGAATTAAACAAGAATATCAACCAACATACGAATACACATGTATAAGTTACACGATTGACGCGTTACGTGAGGATTTGATCTTAATAAGAGAAAATATAGAACACAATCCTTTTGGTCATATATTCTTGAAACATATACTTCGTGCCTGACAAAACCGAAGCTGACTCGCTTTGGGTCTTTCCCTCGATAAAGTTCACCTATCGGATAAAATGTATGATTTCTCTTAATGACAATATGAAGATAATGTCCCTATGGTCCGAGTTAGCTATCCTCAAAAGACCATTTTTGATTAGGTGTCGCTATGGTCAACTACCAGAACCAAACATTAATCGGGCCTACTAAATCACTAGCTCTCTCTATCTTTCCGACTGCCGAAACTTGCTCGCAATCAACCACACAACTCAATTCACACAACATTTTCCACAACATAAACCACGAATTCATTTGTTCCCTAATTTGCTGTCATAGATTAAATTAAGAAATATATATAATAAAAAGATGCACTCACCTAAAAAAAAAACAAAGTTTGGAGTATCCTCAACTAGGGTAAACCCCCACATAAAATCCATACAGGCCTGAGCTTCGAAATCAAGGTAAAATAATACACAAAAAAAATCTCCATCTATGTAAGAGGTATAAGAATAATTATGAATTAAACAAAAAGCTTCAACATAAATCATAATGGAATAATCAAATGAGAAAGATAAAGCAGGCATTTTGGTGGATGGCGTGAATAAACGAAAAAGACTAAATGGGCTTGTTAATAAGATTATGACAAAATAGGGCCTGTATTAAGCGCGCATTATTTTAAATAGTAACTTTCATTGTAAATTACAAGACGCGTGAAGGTATTTACTTTAGAATGTATTGTGCTTATTCATGAATGTTGCATTTCAGTCAAAGCAGTGTAATTCATTCTTTCATTAAGTCAGTTGGTTCGCTTAACTAAATTTAAGCGAACTGCCAAAAAGTCATCCAGATATCATGGACGACCGTCCACTAGCACTCAGCACAGGTAGCGAAGAGGGTATAACATAACAGTTACGTATGCAACTCTTTACGTTTTAAAAAGTGAAGATCTTTACTAGTTAAGAAATAACTCAAAATGAGTGATGAACAATTGTCATTTCGTTCAACCTCTCCCATCACGACTTGCAAAATTGGTCCATGTTATTAGCATTGATAATATAAACATGATAAGCATCTATAATCACCTTTCATTTCAAATGGGGCAAAATATGGGGTTTTATTCGAAAAATTGTGATTAGATGTAACGTAGGAAATACGTTGACATGAATTATTCATGACTATGTTTTGATTATGTATTATCTTTTGGCGCGAGTACGGTACAAGTTGAAACATGTGTATTGGGGGAGGGGGGGAGGGGTGTTCATGAATCAAGGCGGCTGTTTCATTGGTTGAAAGTGAAAATGAGGTCTGTATCGATATTCATAGGAGATATCGATACGCCATCTTCGTTCTTTTTCTCAAGATAGACAAATCGAGTCAAGATAAAACAACACCAGTCACCATGTCGTCAAAAGCAAGCCCTCTGCTCAAGAAGCTCATGGAGTCACATTTGAATTTTCAGCCCACTGACCTAATCATAATAAATGATGAAAACATTAAAAAGATTTATCTGCTGATTAGAGCATTTGTTAAATTTTAAATTCTTCATCAATCACTTCTTTTGATGGAAGTATTTTTTTTTTTTTTATTAATCATGAGGACTACAAATTTATTACATTCATGCTCCCATCAACATGGAAGCCATGTACATGGCATAAAATAAAGGTAAGCCCTAAGATTTATATTACTATTATAGTTTGTTTGGTTTTTTTGTTGGATTATTTGATTATTTTGGAAATGGACAAGTGGGGAGCACTGGCTGTCTTTGATTTTCATTGGGTGATGGTCATAGATAATATGCTCAATGAGTCCTGTACAGCTTATCGGCGACGGAAATGTCCCTCTTAGCCTAGCCTTGGCCGCCGCCTTGCAATAGCTCAGGATGAGATCTCCAAACCAACGAGCTGCAGAGGAGAGACAAAAAGAGAGAGAAGAAATTGTTAGGTCGTAACGGAGGCGATAATTTAGTTTGAATTGTTTATATTGTTTTCTACAATTAATCTATATTTGACATATTAGGTAAGCGTTGTAGCAGCGAGTACTAGGTTAAAACATGTTGTATTGGGGGGGGGGGGGGTGGGGAGGGGTGTTCGTGAAACAAAATCCTCCTGATCCCACAAATTGTCAGTCAGTTTCATGACATAAGCTAGGGTAGAATCAGTAAAATTTTGTTTCATGAGATGCTCCCCTGAATCATTATTTAGGGCCTATCTTTTATAATTCAATCAGCTCAATCAATATAATTACCCAATAAATGAAGTGGTGTTGTTCTCCATCTAAAAAAAAAGACGAGACTGGTAATTTCCATTTTTAGTTGCCTGACCATGATGGCCGAGTGGTTAAGGCGTTAGATCCTAGATCTAATGAACATCTGTTCGCGTGGGTTCGAGTCCCGCTCATGGTAATTTTTTTTCCCCTTCTCTCTCTCTTTCTTATGATATAAGAAAAAAAAAATAGAATAAAAATACTGTGGAAAGATTACTAAAAAAATAATAACATATCTTTTGTCTTATATTTTGAACAAACTTCTAACGGCCGGTCATTGAAAGGTAAAATGTGATTTTTATGACAATATGAAGTTAATGTCAGTCGGGTAGCTAAAGCAATTGGGGGTAAAACCCAAACAAACATATGGATAATAATCTAATTCTGCTATTTTAATCTTCACAGGCCTAAAAGATAGATTGAATTGTTTAAATTCACATACGAGAGAGAGAGAGAGAGAGAGAGAGAGAGACGGAGGGAAAGTGGGGGAGAGAGAGATATAGAGAGAGGATGGGACTTGGGCTTTATTTTGTCATCATCGAGGGGGAGAGAGACAATGGGATTGGGGCTTTATTTTTCATCATCGAGGGGGAGAGAGACAATGGGATTGGGGCTTTATTTTTCATCATCGAGCAGCATTGACCAGATAAGTTGTTGATGCCTGATCTTGTCCGCCAAGATGAAACATTCGAGCTGCAGAGGAAGATAAAAAGAGAGAGTGAAATTATTTGATAATGCAACGTCATATAAGCCAACAAAAAAAATAAAATGCAACAGGGGATATATAAAAATATCGAGCTGACAGAACGGGTGATCGAGTAACGCTGCCTGCCCTCTGCCGTGCCTGCCTAGCCGGCGGCGATGCGAGGGCAAGCTGCGCTACTCACGTCCATACAGCGAGCGGGTTTTACGGTTTAGTTTCTAGACTACACGACACTTGTATTGAACATTACGCAAGGGGGGACGTGGAGCTGGTAAAGTTCGCAAAGGTCAAGTTCTATCGATCTCACGGGTGTACTTTTTAAGCCACACCCCCATCCTTTCTAATTGCCAAGGTAACCTTACAATGCAGCCCCGGGGAATGGACAACCTTGAATTAGCTGTACAGGTGAGGACCTCATTTAAATCGGATTTTGGGGGACTTCCTATCATTCTTTTTATCCCAAATTTGGTGAGTACAATTTGGAAGTGTTAAGCTATGCAGTGCACATTTTATTGTAATTTCAATATTTTTAAAAAAAAACTCAATTGGCCTCGCTAACAGCAGCGCTTCATTCAGACTCACTCGCATTGGTTTCCTCTTTCCACCCCATTCACTTGTGTACAAGCATTTGAGCGAGTGGTTTCCGAAACGACGATTTGGCCCTTTTAATTTATCAACTTCTTTAAAGGGGAAGTTCACCCTGAAATTTTAATGGTCTTAAAAAATGAAGAAAAATGATAGAAAAACTGAAAGTTTGAAGAAAATCGACAAAAAATTAGCGAAGTTATGAATATTTAAAGTTTTGATTCTGTGACGTCACATGCGAGCAGATCTTCTATGTGCTATGTAGTGTAAATTCCACAAAATGTCATTTTTTTTGGAAGAAATTAATTATGTCACCTGTGCGGTCGATATACCATCAAACATATGTTCATATACATGACTATATTAAATTGACCCATTCCAGTTATCCTAAGAAACCATGACAAAAAGACAAATTTATGGAATTTACATACACATGCCAATGGGAGAGCTGCTCGCTCGTGACGTCACAGATCAAAACTTAAATATTCATAACTTCGCTAATTTTTTGTTGATTTTCTTTTCAAACTTTTCACTAATGTTTTCTATTATTTTTCTTCATTTTTTAAGATCATTAAATTCCAGGTGAACTTCACCTTTAATTGTATATTTAATGGACTCTTAACTATTTGTAAAGCGCATTGATATTGTAATGTCATGAATGTAGGGAGACCTTCTTCTCTTCTTGTTCTTCCTCCTCCTCTTTCGGAGATCAGCAACAGATTGCTATGGAGTTATTTTGATGAAATGTTCATTGGTTTTGAAAAGAGATGATAGCTCAGTGAGAAGAAAGTAAAGAAATGCGGGTTAACATGAATTTTATAAAGAAAGTTGAGGGTTTACACGGTTTACAATTCTCATGAGTTCTGGAGGGGAGGAGAAGGAATTTGAAGAACTTAAGAGAGCACTGCTAGGATAAATGACTTGTCGTGGGTGTGGTCATAGTGGGCAAGAGTCTCTTTTGTCAGATTCCTACTCTTAGGCTTTTCCACAAGATCTTTTCTGTGTAGTTCGAAGAGTAGTGAGCAGGAGCCACGAAGTGAGATGTGTCTTCGTCTTTTCTGTGACAGGCAGGTAGATTGATTGAACTTTTTTGATGGTAAAAAGTCTTGCTTGAACCAGGTATGTTTGGCTAAGAAGTTGGCCCTGACTATCGCTGCTTGTCCTTAAAGAAATTTGAGTTGCTGCTCTTTGGATACAGAAGTGAGGGCGTTTGGATTCCATTGTTTCTCCAAAGTGACAGAGTTGACTTCACTTGAATTGCCTCTACAGTGTTGCTCGTAACAACACCACTCACAGCTTCTTAAATTGCAATCTTTTTCCACTGTCCATAGGGGAACGGCTGCAGTACTAAGGCATGGAGGTCTGGTAGACTGTACTTCCTAAGAATAGATTGCCAGGATTTGATGGAGGTTGTTCGCTTGGACAGGGCGTGAAGAAATGTTCGGTATTCAAAGCGTCCATGAGGAAGAACAAGCATCTGTCCTATCAAGAGAAGCTTTTCCAGATCTACTTGGCTACTGAGAGGTATAATTCCAGTGAGTACACAGAGATACACAGCCTCATCAGCCGCAGTTCTTGGGAGGCCAAGGATCCGCTTGAAGAGCTTATGTTGTGCTTGATAGAGTCCCCCAGTGTAAGCTCCAGCACCAGTGAGGGCGTAGAAGGTTTTCAACCCTTTTGATATGATGTCTACTGTCGGGGCTCTCTTTACACTGGATTTTGTGATTCCTAGATGGGGGTGCATAGGTGCTGCTTGTATTGTATCATCACCTAGATGCCATGATGACTGTTGGTCGCCCTTTTTGCCTCCGTTGAAAATGACAATACAGCTTTTAGATGATTTATCCCATTGAATGTTGTGAAAAAATATGCTGAAATAAATTAAAAAGGAGAAATAAGAGGAAAAAACTCACCGATTTTCAGCAGTTCTCCGAATTCGCCATTCCAGTTGGTATGGTAGCAGAGAGGAAAAAAATGAAATGGAAATTGCTGCCTGCGATCGTGCTTGAGCTGTGTGCATGTAAACATGGCGTAAAATAAACAAATGTTAACCTACCTTCCACACGTTCATGACGTTAGTATTAATAAGATCGTATAAGAATTACTAAAAAATAAAAAAATAAAATAAATAAAAAAACCCAATTAGAAATTTTTTTTTTCCGGCCCTCCGCACATCATAAAGGTCATTATGTATCGGCCATAGGGGTAGGGTTCAGTGCATAAATCTGGCCTGCCTTCAATTCCCCCCCTTTTTTTTTCTCTCCTAAGACTTTCTTTTTTTCTGGGGGTGTGATTGGGGGGGGGGGGGCTACGACGAGATATTCATCATTCATGGGGCCGGAGGAGCTTAGTCTTGTTTCCTTTAAGTTGCCTTAACTCTAATTTCCTTTTCCTTTGTCAATTCCCCCTTTTTTTTTTTTTTCTTTTCTTTTTTCTTTTTTGTTTGAGAGGAGGGGGGGGGTGGGGGCTGGACGAGATTTTTTTTGTCATGGGGCTGGAGGAGCTTAGCCTTTTTTTCTTTTCTTTTTTTTTTTTTTTCCTAAGATTTTTTTTTTAGGGTCCCTAGTATGTCTATATCAGAGTGAATATCACCCTCTTGGTTTTTTCAACAAAGTGAATCTTGCTATCTTTGTGTATGCAAGTGTAACTACTGTGTTCAGGCTCTCTTTGAAGCTAATTAGAACTAAGTAGTGCGGGCTGTGGTTTTTCCACGGAACCGTGTCCCGGTGATTCTTAAGTAAACATTTCAACATGGCTTCCCCTCATAACGACCGGTTCTAAAATATCTGGTCTGTAGGTTAATATGCAATATCTGTCACTTGAGGGTTAAGATTTGGAGAGGCAAGAACCTGCAGTGTTAATGCCTTTAGATAGAGCGATTCATCACATGACGTCACATGGTGGGCAAGAACAATAAGGTACCCGGTGCACCAGACTGTAAAAACAATGATGTTTCATGGTTTGATTACATGT
This sequence comes from Paracentrotus lividus, assembly GCA_940671915.1. NCBI lineage: Eukaryota > Metazoa > Echinodermata > Echinoidea > Camarodonta > Echinidae > Paracentrotus > Paracentrotus lividus. The sequence continues at coordinate 16,981 of CALNVZ010002977.1, forward strand.
TTCCTATTGTTTGAGCCCACGCAACATAGATGACTGATGACGTCACTGCGGAACGCTCTATTAGAGCAGCCCAGCTTAAATCAAACCAGCCACAATTCCCTTTCAAGATAATATGATTTCACACTACCAAGAAAGGGAAATACTGAAAAAATTGCAAAGATTGTGTGTGGCCATGTGTTTTGGAACTGGCACCCTTTTGTGTTTACAACCACCTAAATCTAAATAATAGCTATCCTGTCAAGGATCAAAGTTGTCATATAATCTTTTAATATTAACTCTAACCGCTACAAAAGTTACTCATTTTCTGAAAGGAAATGTCCTGTAGATTTCGCAAATGCCATGCTACAGTACAATGTGGGTGTAAAGTAGTAAACATATTTTGATTAAAAAATTAAATTTTTGGGGCCCTAATTTTTTTTTTACTGCAGCCAGCCAATGTTTTTCTCCCTTGATTTCAGGTCGTAATTGCTTACCATCATATTTGAATTGCTCTTGAAATTTTCTCAGAAAAATATATGTTTGTAGCGTATGGTTTCTTTTCATCTTATCTGAAAAAATCTCTCCACTCCGTAACAAGGCGGCCAAATATATTTTTGTCAAGACCTTCGGGCAAGGCTAGGGGGCTGTCCCCTCCTCAAAGATCAGTCGGCCATGTTAGGTTGGCTATCCTTATGAAAAAGAAGCTCACAAGTTTTACGGCCACCTATCTACAAAGTAATCTTTTGAGTTATCTGCATTTTATGTAAGCGTCACTATTTGGTCGTTTTTACATACTAAGACAAGGAACTGTATGAGCTACTGATCATGTGACAATAGCAGGCTCAATTGGTGAAATTGTCACGCATGCGATTTTCGTGTTGACTGCGCCTTACAATATGGCTGGAATTTTAAAAACTGTGTGTTCAAAAGATGCATGAGACGTGTATAGCTGTAAGAGGTCCGAAAGAGCTTAACAGCACAAAAGTAAAATGCCATAAAGTTATCGATGGCAGAAGTGTACAGGAGGGTGCGAGTTAATCCCATACAGTTTGATGTGTCGTATAGGACATCTCCACCGGAGGACAAACTCCTCCCGGACAATTCCCGGAGTACAGCTCCCCGGAGGACATAGGTGTAGGTGTAGGTTAGGTTAGGGTTGTCCTCGCGGGGAGTGTCCTCGGGCGGAGCTGTCCTCTCGCGGAATTGTCCCTGGGGGATTGCTCCTCCCGGGGGAGATGTCCCGTATGAACCGTTTGGTAGTGTATCAGAGCGTGATACAAGCTGTATCTACGGTTCTGACCAGCAGCTTCCATTCAGCCTGTTCAAATACACCTATTTCATCGTAATACCCCTCTTAGTATGTTAGACCAAAGATGTCATACATTAACTGAAACAACAAATATGGAAAAGCGTAACAAAATATCCCTTTTTGGGTGCGAGTTCAAAGCACAGATGGCCGCATATAGTATATAAGGAAATAGGCAAATATTATGTTTTGCTTTGTTTTCACTCGTCCTCATCTGCAATTCGTGTGTACAAATGTTCTGGACTTTTTAGCTAGAACTTTCTACTATTTTTCTCCTGCATTCATCAGGCATCATCAGCCTTGGCTCGTGAAGACCAAGCGAAAGCCAAAATTTTCTTTATTTCAAGTGTCCATCATATCGTCGCACCTAAAATACCCAAGTATTTATGACCCGAACATGTAGCCGTAGAGCGAAATACATGTATGTGCTAGGCTCTTATGTAAACCCATGTCCCTTAGTTGAGCCGTGATTGTGTGGGAAAATAAATTATAGTCATTTTAATTGAAGAATAGTACTTAGGCCCTTTGAACTGCGGATCATAGTGACCTAGATTAACTGTATCGATTTTTATCACCTTCCATATCATCAATACTTTTTAATTTACCTTTTATACATATTTGTCATATCATCTACTCTGACAGTCATCAGCAGAATGTTTATGGGTGCCCTTAGAGTATCTTTACAACATCTTACAAAAAGTAATGAGAACATCAAGTAACGGCAGATTGCACGCGAATGTCTCATCACAATAAATATGGCTCGTCTTCAGGTCTGCCCTATATATGAATAGCTGGTGAGATATTGTGCTAGGAGATGTCAGGTTCTTTTCTGTGGTACATTACTTACCGTAGATTTAGTTGTAATTTGCAATTTGATTTTTCTTTTTTGTGCTTTCAGTTCGGTCTGATACCATCATCGGAGCAAACTTCAAAATGAGGGTGTCTGTGTAAGTTTGGTTCAATCGAAAGAGAAGGATATTTCAAAAATTGTCTACATTAAAGGAAGAAAACTTGGAAGATGACTGATCAAGACCGTATTGGCAACACCTTTGAACATGCGGAAGAAGTACCAACTCCGACCTCAACTTGATAAAAGTTGGAAGAAGATGATGCTGAACGACTGGTAGAGGAAGAACGATGACGCACTATGTCTATATTGTGAGACAAAAACTGAATCTGCTCAATCTACAGAGGTAATTTCTTAACTCTGATTACTTAAACTAGACGTAGTACTTCAAGGATGTGTGTATAGGGCCCGGTTTGTTTTCTATGGCAACAGAGTTTTGTTTCCTATGGCTTTAATCTCCTGTCATTGTTGTTGACTCTCAATTTGCCAATAGAATTATACTCCGGTACAATGCACGCTGTTAATTCATTTTCTCCTAAGCATTTTTTTTCTTTTAACTTTTACCAGAATATGGGTCATTCCATGGGATTGGCTGAAGGTTACATGTATGTGACATTTCAGCATAACGCTTTACATCACACTTATCATTGTTTGTAGTGATTTACAAATTTTCTGGGAAATTGTGTGCTATAAAGATTCCATTTTTATTAAGTTATCATTTGAACAATCAAGTATATACATGTACTGTCACAATGGTCTATTATTCGTCACTAACTCAGAATATTTTAAATAGCTTGACCAAAATTTCATGTAGCATCCATACTTACTCAGTGTTCATTAATCATATATTAATATTTCACAATCAGATACTAAATATTTCACGATGTACACAGTCCACTCCATTATAATAAGGTGCTCTATATAATTTATATCTACTTGGCCTAAAAGCAGTTGGTCCTTTTCTCTGATTGTCTACATGTAATAGGCCAACCTCATGGACTAAACACCTTTTTCTTAATCTTCATGGGCTAAATCTATTTGATTTGATGTCTGCATGGTCAAGTACATAATCGGCTTACAAGTTTTGTACATTTGTATTTCTCGAGTCGTCACATTACAAAATTATCTTATTGCATTTTATTACAAGTTTTACTCTATTGCCAATAATTGTACTTCACTATTTTTTTTCTTTCTCTTTCTCATCGGTTTTTTTTAAAAATTAAAATATAAACTAGATATTCTGGAGAAAAACAGTAAAAATACAGCTACTACCGGTCAGCTTCCTGAAAGAAGAACATCGCAAGGTCATGAGACAACTGAAACAGAGTGGAAGGTAATTATGGTCAAGTTTTGAATGCAAACATTTTTAGTATTCCTTCTACAGCTGAGAGTGCTATCTCACAGTAAAATTTTCGTCTCCGAGACGGATGAATAGTATTAGAGACGTCCGTCATGGAGACATCTCTAATACTATTTATCCGTCGCAGAGATGAAATTTTGCGGAGACGAATACTATTTATACGTCTTGGAGACGTCTCTAATACTATTTATCCATCGCGGAGACGAAATTTATATTCTGTAGCGGAGACGTCTCCGCAAAGTGAGATAGCACCCTGACTCGGAAATACTCTTATCAGTTTCATCTCAAGGAGAAAGCTCCATACCGAACCACAATGAGGATCAAGATCAGTGCATGACAGAAATCAATTAAGTAGATTCAAAACGTACAATAATTTTCACAGGTGAAAAGCATTTTGGGTGTTCTGTTTGCAATAAAGTTCAGGTTTTTTAGTTTTACAATGGGTTACAGTGCTTTCACACCTACCTGTAGATCCATCAATGCAAGCAATCTTATGCCTATCTGGTCATCATATGGTCCTATCTTGTGCCCTTCTGGTTGACATCAGAATCAGAAGCGTTGAAAATTTCTGTGAAATAGCGTTATCTGTTGTCAAAATTCCTAATTTTGATATTCAGGTACTCAGACATTGCACAGTAGGGGTATGAACAGCATGGCGCTGGCACTTCAAAACTGACAATAGCATGAGCATGTCATATTACATTGTCTGCTCACAATGTACGCTTGCCCAAGCATGTAATGTCTGGTGGTCCGCAGCAAAATGGTTACAACATTTGCATTCCTGTTTTTGTCATGCTCTTCTCCTTCATCTTTATTTCATTCAGAAAATGCAATCTAGCAGCAAACTC
>CALNVZ010002978.1:0-34074 GCA_940671915.1 Paracentrotus lividus
CTTCTGCGCCATGAAAAAAATGAGGGGGGGGGGCTTGAGCCCCAAGCCCCCCGTTTGGATACTCATATATGCATCAGAAAATATGTAAACGGACCCTCATATTACCTTTTATTTTCATAGAACAATAATTTGAACATTCATGAAAGGACACAAATACACATAATAATCACACATGTTGAATATCTCTGATTCATCTCTGATTCCAGCTGATATGATTTTTAATCTTTTTTTTTTTAATTTCACGAAAAATTGATAAAACCTTGGTCTGAACCCATGGTTTCTAAGGGCGGCAATAAAGGTCATAATTAATAACTCCATAAATTAACCAATTAAGTGAAAATATAAACTAAAGCTTAATGTCAATTTATCCAAAAATAAGGTTAATCGTAAAATTAAATATCATACATAAGTTATTTGTTATGGCCCAGATGACCGCCAATAGAAACCATGGTTTCGGACCACGTATTTTGCAGAATCTACCGTTGGGAATATGAGGGCCAGTTTACATATTTTCTGATGCATATAATGTGTACCCAAACAGGGGCAAGCCCCCCCCCTCCCCATGTTTTCATGGCGCAGAAGGCGCCGCTAAACAAAACAAAAAAGGAGATGGAGGGGTGGAGGTGGTGTGGTCGAAAGGATAAGTCGGCGGACTGACGATCACAAGGTACGCGGTTCGAATCCCGTCCATTCCACTATGTCCTTTGGCAAGATATTAATCTGCAATTTGCCAGACTTGACCCAAGTAAGGTAAACGGGTACCGGTAGGAAGAAATTCCTCGAATGCGCTAAAGCGCCCTTTATAAGGGCAGCTATGGCTATAGCCGGGTAATAATATTAGCTGCGCCACTGAATAGTTTACTACATTAGTCGGCGCATTATAAATGCTTAATATTCATATTATTATTAAAATTATTATTAAAGGAGAGGAAGAAAAAGGAAAAAAAGAGAAGAAAATTAAGAAAGTGTGTGTGTGTGTGTGAGAAGAGGAGAGAGAAGAGAGAAGAGAGCAGAGATAGAAAAAGGAGAAAGATAAATATAAAAGAGAGAAGGGAAAGAAAGCCATTAAGATAAGATCAAGTAAAATAATTCGAAAAACTTGCGACACCAGGCGAGACTCCAATGGGCGCCGCTTGATTCCAACATTAATTGCCGGTGGAAGGGGGGGGTAACTGTCCAGGGTTAATTGTCCCTCGGGGGTAATTTTCCTTGGGGTAATTGTTCGGGGGGTAATTGTTCTGGGGGTTGTTGTCCTGATACGAAATATAAAAGAGAAAGATCAAGTAGAAAATAATTCGAAAAAACTTGCGACAACCAGGCGAGATCACAATGGGCGCCGCTTGATTCCAACTTAATTGCCGGTGGAAGGCGGGGGGGGTAACTGTCCGGGTAATTGTCCTCGGCGGTAATTTTCCTTGGGTAATTGTCGTCGGGGGTAATTGTCCTCGGGGGTTAATTGTCCGGAGGTAATTGTCCGTGGGTAATTGTCCTCAGGGGTAATTGTCCGGGGTAATTGTCCGGGGCAGGGTAATTGTCCTCGGGGGGGTTTGTCCGGGGTAATTGTCCGGGGGGTTAATTGTCCTTGGGTAATTGTCCTCGAGAGGTAATTGTCGGGGGTAATTGTCCGCGGGTAATTGTCCTCGGGGGGTAATTGTCCGGGGGAGGGGAAGTGTCCGGGGGTAATGTGTCCCTGATACGCGGTCCTTGAGAGCCACTTCAGAATCCCAAAGTCGCGTGCCTCTAATCTAATACTCTTTTCTTTCAAAACAAGTAATCTGGCCTTATCGTCGTTTCGGAAACCAATCGCTCATATGCTTGTACATAAAGTGAATGGGGGTGGAAAGAGGAAACCAATGCGTGTGACTGAATGAAGCGCTGCTGTACAAAGTGAATGGTGGTTTCCTCGACCACGATTATGCCAGTAATCTCAAAGAAAAGAGGCGCCTATATTATTTTATTATTAGAGTTAAATTTCAACTTTCATAATTTAATGTGATTGTTACTATCGTAGTAAATACACACAATTTATAAATTGATTTGGCAAGACATAATTTTTCGCGTAGGTGATTATAGCATTAATCTATGTGAAAACAAAATAACGCTATCTGTGAACTGAAACATAAGGAATTAAAAAAGAGTACTCACACAGTCATGTCACAGGAAGGAGATCGCCATTATAATCAAAATCTTAAGCTTTACGAGGGTATATCAAGTGTGCGTCTGTACAGTTTGCTCGTTAAATGGAATTCACATACAGATCATGCAACCAAGAGTGATGTCCTTTTCGCAATGCGCATGTTATTCAATCAATTCAAATCACCTTCTATTCACTGCTGTTGCTAAGCGGGGCATTCACCAACAATCTATAAGAATAGACGGTTCATGGGTTCTATAGTAACGAAGTATTCAATTAGCCTGTAATTAAAGAATGGAACAATATTTCTAACCTACTCGTGAATGGCATACTTGTCACGATTGATGTTATTTCGGCTATTGTATTGCTCTCAGATTGTCAAGCCAAAGAAACCTTTGTTTGAGAATGTTGATTGTATCCAACTTCTATTCACCGTTGTTGCTTAGCCGGGCATTCACCAGCAATCTGTTTAACTTACGAGTCTACGTGGTCTTTGTTTTTTTCCGACTTCCGGACACTTCTAAACACTTGCGGGGATTTACATACGTAAACAGATAAATGGGAATTGTAATGAAAAATTATATATCTCTCTGGTCAATGAGTGTAGGTTTTTTAAACATTCGCTTATAGATCATCTTTCCTATTTCTACTAGTTATATGGCTTCAAAGTCCTACCCCAAAAGCAAAGTGGTAGGTACAAAGACAAAGGCTGAAGAGGGCTAAAGGGCAACAGACGTTGATCCAGGGGGCAAGCAACCTCCCCCACCCCAAAAGAGAGAGAGAGAGAGGGGGGGGGGGGGGGGGGGGAGGGGAGAAGGTAGAATAACAGAGAGAGAGAGAGAGAGAGAGAAAGAAAGAAGAATGTAAAATAATTAGGTTTCAAACCACTTTCAATATCGCTATACAGGACTCCGGGCTGAAATTAAAAAGTTTTGTAAAATTTAACAAGCACAACACAGAAATTTTTTTATCAAAATCGGATGAAAAATAACAAAGTTATGCATTTTTTAGGTATTGAATTTTCTTTCGTATAACAGTTCTTGGCAGGTCTCATAAACAGGTCTAATGAATATTTGAATATTCAAATGAGCAAACTGATGATGTCACAGTCCCTACTTCTTGTGTATTTTATTATATGAAATCCTATTTATTTCATTTTTCATACATTGCGTATACAGAACATTTATCACTCATACTGAAATAAGTAAAAGCACTTCTGACCTTGAACATTCCACAAGGATTAATCCATATTTTTATGACCTTGGGGCAGAAAATCTTGATAATTGGTATTTCATACAATAAAATACAAAGAAATTAAGGGGACTGTGACATCATCAGGTTGCCAATTTGAATATGCCAAGAAAAAAATCCAAAACCTAAGAAAATTCATAACTTGGCTACTTCTTATCCGACTGTGATGAAATTTTTAGTGTTGTGCTTTTTAGATTTTACTTTATTTTTCTGATAATGCAAACTCCGTCCGGAGGAGTTCTTCAAGAAGATAAGGTCCCTCATAAACAGACAAAAACGAATTATTTTTTGAAATAAAGGAACCCATCGAAAGATAAAACATCCCAGAAGAGACAACATGCAGCGAAATCGCTAATTTACAAAATTGATTATTAGATTTTATTATAGTTTTCAAAGAGGTTTATCTTTTTCAAAAGTTTAACTCGCATTTATATAAAGAGGAAAAGAAATTTTCAATTTATGTCCCCCCCCCCTTCTTTTTTTTTTTTTTTTTTTTTTTTTTTTTTTTTTTTTTGTGCTCTCACATTTTTTTCTCAGGTATATTGAGGTTATTATAAAATTCAAAAGCAAAAAGGGAATTTATATTGAAGTGATAATAATGTTTGTTTTCTTTTTTTCCTTTTTTGAGGGGGGAGGGGCGAGTGCATAAATTGCCTTGCTATCATTTTATGGCGTATTTTTTGTTCACTCTCGCATTCTCTCATTTAGACAAAATTAAATTGTAGCCCAAACAGATCAGACTGCCTTGCTTTCCGAATTATTAAATGGTAAATAGAGTATTTGCGCTTTGCACTCACGTGATTTAAATGACATATTTAAATCCTATTTCTGCTAGTCAGTGGCGGATACAGGATTTCAGGATGGGGGGGGGGGCGTCCCCTGCGCCCCCTCCTGGATCCGCCACTGCTTGTTACATGGCTTCAAAGTCCTACCCAAAAGCAAAGTGGTAGGTACATGACAAATACCAGGTTGAAGAGGGCTACAGGACAACACTGAAAACCTAATCTCGTCCGTCAATTGACGGACTAGCTTTAAAGGTAGTCGGTCAAGACGGACTAGTTTTAAAGCTAGACCGTCATGTTAGTCCGTCTCGACGGACTAGCTTATAACTGAATCTAAATCTCTCACCTGACGGACTAGCTTTAAAGCTCGTCCGTCAAGCTTGAAACTCGTCTGTCGAGTTGACGGACGAGCTCACTAAAAGTAGATAGACGGACGAGGTTTACCTATAAAGTTAACGGACTAGCTAGAGATGGACGAGCTTTAAAGCTAGTCCGTAATAGACGGGTTGTGTTGAAGGAAAGCTAGTCCGTCGTGACTGACTATCTTTAAAGCTAGTTAGTCTGGGCATCACTGCGACTAGCTTTAAAGCTAGTCGGTCTACCCGTTTAGGTTTTCAGTGAACAGACGTTGATGCAGGGGGCAAACACCATTCCCCACTTAAGAGAGAGAGAGAGAGAGGGAGAGAGAGAGGGGGGGGGTAAATAACAGAGAGAGAAGAAGGAAAAAAAAAAGAAGAATATAACCTAATTAGGTTTCAAACCACTTTTTATTTCGCTTCTATATACAGGCCATTAAAGAAGATTCGGTCCCTAATAAACAGGCAAAAACGAATGATTTTTTTTTGTTTTTTTTTGTTTGTTTGTTTGTAAATAAAGGAACCAATCGAAAGATAAAACATCCCAGAAGAGATAACATGCAGCGAAATCCCTTATTTATGTAACTGATTACTAAATTATAATTATTAAATTAATATAGTTTTCAAAGAGGTCTTTTGCAAAAGTTTAACTCCCATGAAGAGGGAAAGAGAATTTCAATTTATGGCCCTCCTTTTTTTTGCTCCCACATTTTCCCGCACGTATATTGAGGTTATTATAAAATTGAAAAGCAAAAAGAGAATATATGATCAAAATGTTAAAATTTATTCCGTCTTTTTTTTTTTTGGGGGGGGGGGGCGGGTGAATAACTTGCCTTGCTTTCTAATCATTTTATAGCAATTTTTTTTTCACTCTCGCATTCTATCATTTAGTCAATATGAAATTGTAGTCCAAACAGATCAGACTGTCTTGCTTTCCTACTTAAATGATAAATAGAGTTTTTGCGCTGTGCGCTCCCGTGATTTAAATGACATAATTCAAACAAATGGCTATCAATGACCCTTCTTGACCGGGCATCGCGCTCTCAAGAGGTCATAACCATGTTTATGCTAAGGATTATCAAACTAAAACGAATTTCAAACAAAATTATTTAATATATTCTTGTCATATAAAAAAGGGGGAAATTATTGAGTCATGAGATTTAATTGCAAAGGATTTCAATCAAATATGGTTTCGAACATCTTGTTTTCCGTTATTTTTTTTTTTATTGAGTGGAAGCTCGCTTGAATTATTATTAGGTTTTTTTAAAAATTTGTCCCCCCTCTCTCGAGGAAATTTAGGACCTGCTATTACATTTATATAGCCCCTATCCATGTGCAAACAAGAACGGGTGTTTGGGAGCTCCAAAACGTGATAGGACGCAATTATCCGCAACGCTTAAGTGTTTGTCCGCAGCCTCTTAAGTGTATTGTTTTGGATACTTAAACTTTTGATACGTTTAATTACGGATAATTTGCGAATACTAACGGTAGACGCAAGTCAGCGCAAATGGACGGAACTTAAGAATTTTCCCCGGATGGTCTGCGTCCTAGATACGGATAGTTACGTCCATTTATGAAAAGTTATGTTTAGTGTTACGGTTACTTACGTAAGTCAGCATCCGTAAAGATGCTTGGCGCCGTCATTGTGCGTACCGATACGGTTCAGTTTCGGACAGATACGTATACTTACGTTCCTTGCGGATGACCGCGTCCATGCTGCGTTCATGCTGCGTCCACTCAGCTAAATCTATACGCAGCGGACGTAACTAAACGTAAGTGTCTGTGTGACTGTAGCATTAAAAATTTTCCAGGATGATCTGCGTCCTAGATACGGATAGTTACGTTCACTTACGTTTAGTTACGGTTACTTACGTAACCGTTAGCATTAATGCTACAGTCACACAGACACTTACGTTTAGTTACGTCCGCTGCGTATAGATTTGGCTGAGTGGACGCAGCATGGACGCGGTCATCGGCAAGGAACGTAAGTATACGTATCTGTCCGAAACTGAACCGTATCGGTACGCACAATGACGGCGCCAATCCTGCGAAATTTTGAAATGTTCAAAATTTCGCAGTGCATCTTTACGGATGCCGACGTACGTAAGTAACCGTAACTAAACTTAACTTTCCGTAAATGAACTTAACTATCCGTATCTAGGACGCAGACCATCCAGGAAAATTCTTAAGTTCCGTCCCCTTGCGTTTATTTGCGTCCACCGAAAGTATTCGCAATTATTATTATTATTATTATAATTGCGTCCTTTCACGTTTTGGAGCTCCCGAACACTTGTTCTTGTTTGGACACGGATAGGGGTTATAAAAATGTAATAGCTTCGAGGGGCAGGTCTTAAATTTCCTAGAGGGAGGGGGGGGGGCAAATAAAAAAAAAGCTAATAATAATTCAAGCGAGCTTCCACTCAATAAAAAATTAATGGAAAACGGGATGTTCCTAACCATATTTTGATTGAAATCCTCTGCAATCAAATCTTATTACTTAATGATTTTCCCCCTTTTTATATGACAAGAATATATTTAATAATTTTGTTTAAATTTCGTTTTAGTTGGATAATCCCTATTATAAACATGGTTATGACGTCTTGAGAGCACGATTCCCAGTTAAGAAGCGTTATTGATATCAATTTGTTTAAATTATGTCGTTTAAATCATGTGAGCGCAAAGCGCAAATTCTCTTTTTACCATTTAATAATTCGGAAAGCAGGGCAGTCTGATTAGTCTGATCTGTCTAAATGATAGAATGCGAGAGTGAACAAAAAATACGGCATAAAATGATTTTAAAGCTAGGCCAGTTATGCACTTGCCACCCCTCCCCCCAAAAAGGAAACATTTTAACGTGATAATCACTTCAATATAAATTCCCTTTTGCTTTTGAATTTTATAATAACCTCAATATATGCGAGGAAAAAATGTGAGAGCAAAAAAAAAAAAAAGAGGGACATAAATTGAAATTCTCTTTTCCCTTCTATATATTTAAATGAGAGTTAAACTTGTGAAAAAGATAAACCTCTTTGAAAACTATAATATAATCTAATAACCAATTGCGTAAGTTAGGGATTTCGCTGCATGTTGTCTCTTCTGAGTTGTTTTATCTTTCGATTGGTTCCTTTATTTAAAAAAAAATCTTTTGTTTTTGTCTGTTTATTAGGGACCTAATCTTCTTAAATGGCCTGTATTTTTTGTAGAAGCGATATAAAAAGTGGCTTGAAACCTATTTATTTTACATTCTCCTTTCTCTCTCTCTCTCTCTCTCTCTCTCTCTCTCTCTTATTTTACCTTCTATCCTCCTCCCCTCCCTCCCCCTCCCTCTCTTAATCTCCCTTTTCCCCTCTTTTTTTTTTTGGGGGGGGGATAGGGGGGAGGGGGTTGTTTGCCCCCTGGATCAACGTCTGTTGCCCTGTAGCCCTTTTCAGCCTTTGTCTTTGTACCTACCACTTTGCTTTTTGGGTAGGACTTTGAAGCCATATAACTAGCAGAAATAGGAAAGGTGATCTCATGATTAGCGAAAGTTTCAAAAACCCCACACTCATTGACCATAGAGATATATATTTTTTTCATTACAATTCCTTGTTATCAGTATACGTATGTAAATCCCCGCAAGTGTTCAGAAGTGTCCGGAAGTCGGAAAAAACAAAGACCGAGTAGATTCGTAAGGTTATTCGTAAGTGGACGCAAGTGTCCGGATCTGGACGTAACTATTCGTATCATCCGCATTTTGTACCGTATATCTTATAATTATTGAGGCGTGACGGGAAGGCATCCGTGGGGATCCGCAGAAAAATGACCTTTTTTGGACGTAACGCTGGACGTAACTCAACGTAAGTTCTGTGTGACTGTAGCATAAGAATTTTCCAGGATGATCTGCGTTCTAGATACGGATAGTTACGTTCACTTACGTTTAGTTACGGCTACTTACGTAAGTCGGCATCCGTAAAGATGCCCTGCGAAACTTTGAACATTTCAAAATTTCGCAGGCTTGGCGCAGTCATTGTGCGTACCGATACGGTTCAGTTACGTATACTTACGTTCCTGCGGATGACTGCGTCCGTGCTGCGTTCATACTGCGTCATTTTTTTCTGCGGATCCCCACGGATGCCTTTCCGTCACGCGTCAATAATTATAAGATTTACGGGACAAAATGCGGATGATACGAATAGTTACGTCCACATACGGACACTTGCGTCCACTTTCGAATAAACCTTACAAGTCTAATCGGTCTTTGTTTTTCCGACTTTCGGACACTTCTGAACACTTGCGGGGATTTCTACGTAAACAGATAACTGGGAATTGTAATGAAAATTTATATATCTCTCTGGTCAATGAGTGAGGGGTTTTGTAAACCTTCGCTAATAGATCACATCCTTTCCTATTTCCGCTAGTTATATGGCTTCAAAGTCCTACCCCAGAAGCAAAGTGGTAGGTACAAAGACAAAAAAAAAAAGAAAAAGAAAAAAAGAGATTAAGAGAGAGAGAGAGAGGGGGAGGGTGAAGGTAAAATAACAGAGAGAGAGAGAAAAAAAAAAAAAACAAGAAAGTGAAATAATTAGGTTTCAAACCACTTTTAGGTCGCTTCTATATGACAGGCCATTTACGAAGATTAGATCCCTAAAAAACAGACAAAAACGAATGCTTTTCTTTTTTCAAATAAAGGGACCAATCTAAAGATAAAACATCCCAGAAGAGACAGCGAAATCCCTAATTTACGCAATCAATTATTAGATTATATTATAGTTTTCAAAGAGGTCTATATATCTTTTTCAAAAGTTCAACTCGCATTTATATTTAAGAGGAAAAGAGAATTTCAATTGATGGCCTTCCTTTTTTTGCTCTCAATTTTGTTTTTCAAACGTATATTGAGGTTAATATAAAATTCAAAAGCAAAAGGTAATTTTTATTAAAGTGATTGTAATGTTAAAATTTTTCATTTTTTGAGGGGGGGGGGGCGAGTGCATAACTTGCCTTGCTTTAAAATTATTTTATGGCGTTTTTTTCTTGTTCACTCTCGCATTCTATCATTTAGACAAAATTAAATTCTAGCCCAAACAGATCAGACTGCCCTGCTTTCCGATTTATTAAATGGTGAATAGAGTATTTGCGCTTTGCGCTCATGTGATTTAAATGACATAATTTAAACAAAGTGATATGAACAACCCTTCTTGACCGGTGCACTCTTAAGAAGTCATAACCATTTTATGTTAGGGATTATCCAACTAAAACGAACTTTAAACAAAATCATTCCATATATTCTTGTCATATAAAAAGGGAAAAAATTATGAAGTTATAAGATTTGATTGCAAAGGATTTCAATCAAATATGGTTTCGAACATCCTGTTTTCCGTTCATTTTTTATTGAATGGAAGCTCGCTTGAATTATTATCATTTTTTTTTATTTGCCCCCCCCCCCTCCCTCCAGGAAATTTAGGACCTGCCCCTCGAAGCTATTACATTTATATAACCCCTATCCATGTGCAAACAAGAACGGGTGTTCGGGAGCTCCAAAACGTAGAAGGACGCAATTATCCGCAACGCTTAAGACCATGTGTCACAATTTTGGGTATTGTAAAAGGGTGGAGGCGTTACATTTTGAAGGGGAAATTATCACATCTTTTCACATAGCATGAAAATGATGTACAGTCAGAAGCTGTGCAATATAATTCATATTGTAGATAATTTATCTGGCTACATGTCTGTGAAGTTTCAGCTTCGTTATGATCATAGTTTTAATACAAAGATACTTTTAGTGGAGTAGGGTAAGGGGTAGAGGATCCTACGGTGGAGGCACGTGTTAAAAGCATAGGGAATTCCCATTTTTGTTACTTTCTTATTGTTTGCTGCGTTATATCTTTGCAGCCAATTGGTTTTATGGGCTGAGTGATATATCATTCTCTTGGGAATTTATGTGGTTCTAGATAAATGTGAAGAAGATTCTTCAAAAGTAATTTAATCAATTAATTAATCAATTAATACAAACTTAATGCACACATACTCACAGACAATGCATTGCAGGCATCAAAAATTGTCACATGCAATTTTATAACAATAATTGTCATTTTTTCGCCATTTTCTTTGCATGCATGTAAAAACACAATTAAGTGGAAACATATTACTTGCAATAAACTTTGTTTGAGTTGTAATCCAAGTGTAAAAGACAGGATTTCTACCCTTTTTGCACTGTTTTTTCTTCTTTTTGTCACCCTGTAGCGCGGCTAGAAAAAATAATTTTGCATTACAAGTTTAGATTTTTAGAAGCATAGCGTCTTATTTATGCCTTGGTCACAAGCCGCCGTACGTTTTTTTTGGCCGTACGTTTTTTGGGGGAGGCTACAGTCGCTACGTTTTTCTGAAAACGTGGAGGGAAGTGGCAAGCGCACGGTGCGAGTACGTCAACGCACGGACTGCGCAAGGTGTAAGTACGTGGCCGGTACACCATGTGTGGTAATGGGCGGTTGTGAGCATCGTACGTTGCGCACGTTGTAAGTGAGCTGTACGTGCTTTAACGTACGGTCTCCGTGCGTTTGAATCGTTATCGTACGGAGGCCGTGCTTACAAGTGCACCTCACGTACGGTGTCAGTACTCACGCGCATGTTGTAGGTGCGTGCAAGTGCGATGAACGTAAGTGTTTGATCTCGATATTTGTGGTGGATAATGTATATATATTTTTATTTATTTATATTTATTCATTTAGATTAATTTATTATGTTATCATATTATGATATCATAATAAGCATGATAAGTACACATAATAAACTGATATAAACCTATACCATCACAAGTATTGCATCATAGCTGATAAACATGCTTTTTTTTATTTTTTACAAACAATTTATACATATTGTTTGGTATATTATAAAATGAAAGTTTTGTCTTTTTCAAATGGCATAGTAAAAAACGAGCACCTTCTCTATAAAGAAGAAAGATTAATTTACGCCGTTGCCATAGATGTGCATCAAAATGATTGATTATACAGCAAAACCTAATGAAATTGCATTAAACCTGTTTTGCAATATAGGACTCAATTTTAGCAACGCTAGAAACAAATTTATCTTCTTTGAGTGTTGTTGTTTTTGTTTCTGTTTACTTTGACAGTTTCATGGTACATTTTGGCGAGTTTTCATTTTCAAAAATGTATAAGCGAAACATCAAGACAGTTTCCGGAGAAACTTGAAACTTGTATCATGATTTTGTTCACGAAATGTATTGACTAAATAGGCTACCCCAAGGAAAAAAACAAAAACAAAAACCAGAAAGAAACTTTTGGAGATGGAATTTATCAGTAAAAAGTAATAATAATCGTAAAATGATAATTTGTTTACGTTTATTCGAATGCTGTTGAAATGTTTCGCTTTTTGCAAATTAATATTGGAAATAAGTTAACTTTGTTTTCACGATGCTGTGGATCATCGTCATCTTTATCAAATTCAAATAAAAAAGGAGGTCACCAAGGGGGGAACATCTTTATGCGATGGTACTCGGATGATACGTGCCAAAATGACAGGCAGTCATTAGTCATTATCCAGCAAAATATAATAAAAGTTTTACAAAAAAAAAAAAAAAAAATAGATTGTTGTTGTAAACTATAACATAATTATGTTAATAAATTGACTATGATTTGGTGGAATAAAGTTGCATCAAACAGTATTTGCAATACAGGATTAAATTTGTTTTTGTCAACGTTAAAATTAAATTTCATCTGTTGGTAATGCTGTCTGCCGTATATGCTATCTCTTTTGTAAACATCTTTTGGGGAGAAGTATGAAACATGTTTTAAGTTTTCATTTACTGATAGTGCCCACCTCCCATAATTTTAATTTGGGGGCAGTTGTTCTTTTTAAGAAATGACTTGTTCAAGTCATCTGCTGTTCTCATGTTTGAAGATTTTCTTATTTCAGGGCATACAAAAATAGTCGACAATATTCAGGCCATTAGTGACATGTAATATCATAGAGACTCATAAAATAAAAAAATATAAAAATAATAAATAAATAAATAAATAAATGCAATGCTGCAATACTTTTGACAGGTGAGGAGAGTCTATGCAATATTGAGACATATATACAAACATGTACATACACACATATTATCATAATTATATTTTATATGCATACTAGTATATTTTTTATATAGGCCTATACATCAATATTGAATACAAAACGTACGTCGGCTCAGTAGAAATCAGTGCGCACAACGCGCGTTGTAAGTGCGGAGCACTTGCTTAGTCCGCACGATCCACGCGAGTTCTGCGTGCTCAATCACGAGTTGAAATGGGCAAGAGCAAAATAACCGTGGGCCACGCACTTATCCCGTGCCCAGCACGCACGTGCCAAGTGCGCCGTGCTTTGGCAGTACCGAGGGCGTGCTTGCGCGCACGTGCGGCAAATCCGTAGCTCGAACGTAGCCCGCACGCAGCGAAAGTTCCTCCTGCACTAAAAGTTCTGCGTTGTGTCTGCGCACACCAAATTCCGTACCGAGTCGGTACTCACCACGTACGTGACGTACGATTTTTCAAAATTTTGCCCACGTTTTTGCACGTAGACAGCACGCACGTGCAAGTACGACGATATGTGACCAAGGCATTACACAATCCACGATGATTCATTTCATTTGGTGAAAAGATTAAGAAGTTATTCGCCGGTAAAATTGTGAAGTTTTTCAAACCATTTTTTTCTGTAACACTCTGTATAGCTTTTATGGCACACCTTATACAAGCAAAAAAATATGTTAATCATCCTCCTCCCAATCTCTGCTTTCAATTTATATATATATACTTTTATACATGTCTGACTTACTACTAAGAAACTAGAGATGTTTGATTGTGATAATGTACATTTCTACAATTTTTTTTGTTGACATGTAACGCATTTTCCACCCAACTCATGACATGTGACCTTAAGTGTTTGTCCAAAGCCTCTTAAGTGTATTGTTTTCGGTAGTACTTAAAAAACTTTGGATACTTAAACTTTTGATACGTTTAATTACGAATAATTGCGAATACTTACGGTGGACGCAAATAAACGCAAATGGACGGAACTTAAGAATTTTTCAGGATGGTCTGCGTCATAGATACGGATATTTACGGTTACTTACGTAAGTCGGCATCCGTAAAGATGCTCTGCGAAATTTTGAACATTTCAAAATTTCGCAGGCTTGGCGCCGTCATTGTGCGTACCGATACGGTTCAGTTTCGGACAGATAATACTTACGTTCCTGCGGATGACTTCGTCCGTGCTGCGTCCACTTAGCCAAATTTATACGCAGCGGACGTAACTAAACGTAAGTGTCTATGTAACTGTAGCATAATATGCTATTCGTAAGTGGACGCAATTTTCCATATCTGGTCGTAACTATTCGTATCATCCGCATTTTGTCCCGTATAATTTTTAATTATTGAGGCGTGACAGGAAGGCATCCGTGGGGATTCGCAGAAAAAAGTACTTTTTTGGACGCAACGCTGGACGTAACTCAAGGTAAGTTCTGTGTGACTGTAGCATTAGCAATGATTAGGATTAAGCCATTTGAATTATCGGGAACATCCCGATAATCCGAGGGTCCGATAGTCCGCGGGTCCGATAGTCCGCGGGGCCGTTATGCTACAGTCACACAGACACTCACGTATAGTTACGTCCGGTTGCGTCCAAAAACTATTTTCTTTTCTGCGGATCCCGACGAATAGCCTGGGAGCTAGCTACAAATTTAGTTATCCCATTTTCCCTAAAAGGTTTGACCCCTGAAAGTGATGTAGTTCAGTACAAGGATCGAGGAAATCGATGTCAGCTGCGGCGACCGTGGGGGACTCGGCCCCCAGACCCACTAAAAAAAACGCGTTTTGGGATATTTATTTACCCCATCTTCCCCATGGACCAAATTTTGTCAGTGGGAAGTAGTATGAATGTACATTGCAAAAATATTAGCTGACAATAAATAGTGGGGAAATTGCAGAACTGACAGCTTCGTTCATTCAATAAAACAAAGAAATACATAAGAAATGATGGAATAGAAGATGAAATAAGATTAAAACAACAAAAACGTAACTATGCGTAAGTGTCTGTGTGACTGCAGCATAAGTCCGCGGGTGTCTGTAAAATTATGGTCAGGATAGTGAGGTCAAATGTCATCGAGGGGTCAAAAAGTCAAATGATACGAGACCATGGTGTTCTATTACAATTACCCAATGGGCAATCGCCCCCGAACAACTAATTCAAGGAAAATATGACCCCCATATATTTGGGTGATGTTATTCCAAAAGGTTCGTTTTAAAACCCCCCCCCCCCAAAAAAAAAAAAAAAAAAAAAAAAATAATAATAAATAATAATAATAATAATAAAAAATATAAAATAAATAAATAAATAAATAAAAAAAAAAATAAAAATAAATAAATAAATAATCAAATAATAAAAAAAAATAATAATTATAATAATAAAAATATACACAACAAAAAAGTAAGTCTCCCCTTAATCAAAATGATGTAACTTTTGAACCAAGAGAAGTTTTTCAAATTTTATTACATGTGCGTGTATGTAATTTCATCACCTTTCATTTTATTGATTTTTTTTTCTGAAATTCGTTAAGTCATGCTTCAATGAGCAGAGTCAAAAGGCAAAAATGTCACTTTTCGAAAGTCACAAGGTTAGTTTCATAACTTTAATTCAATAATATTGGAACAAATTCAAAGTTTTCAACAAAAGATATGTTCAGAAGGGTTGTTGCACTTTATATCTAACACATCAAACGACTTTTGCATTAAATTTCACGGTTGGATGAACATGAGGTAAAATTTGCAAAAACTACATTTTTAACAAATTTTGACTTTTAAGAATTATTGATTATGACGGAATATGCAATCTGGAATAGTTTTTTAAACCATATCAATCAATTTATGGTTGAATGAACACTTAATAACAACGAAAAAAGATATTTTCTAACTTTTCAGGTAAGTATTGTTTCATTTTGTGCAATAAAATCATTTTAACAACATTCTTTTGTTAAATGTATGTCACATAATTTTTTTAAAATGATGCTAGCGCATTTTATTAAAAATTCACGTTTCAATGAACACGTGATACGTGGAAAAACCATTTTTTTGTTTGTGGACTAAAATTCAATTGCTTTCTTTGCATAATTGTCATAGACTTTCTTGGATAGTTCATTTGATTTTCAAGAAAATTCCAGTGTTTTATGCTTCAGTGAACAGAAGATATTAGAAAACTATGCAAATAAAAAGAAATTTCAGAGCTTTGGCCCCACTCCGTGCCTTATCAGATTCTCAATTTAGCGTTTGTTCTTGTTAGTTAGTACCACCATGAAGGTGTGTGCCGAGTTTCGTGAAAAAACTCTCTGTAGAATTAACAAAAATTATCAATGAAATTAGGCCGAATTTCAATTTCGTTAAAATTTTGATTTCCTCTCCATTGAAATTGTGTACAATCTCGAGGCAAACATAAACCCCAAGTCAACATGCTGGAACTTTTTACCAAAATGGTGTTGAGTAATATCGTCTGGCGGTTATGTTTATACACTCATCGACTAACTTATGTGCGAAAATGAGATAAAACCGTTGCGTAATGCATGAATAAACACGAGTTAAAGGCAAAATTGTAATTACAAAAGTCACAAAAGTAACCTTTAAAGTGTGCACACTCGTCCATGACCTGTTGGATAGAGCTCATGTTCTCACAAAATGTGTCGAAAATGTTGTTGATAATATCCGATGTCAATTCTTTACAAAAAAGTTGTTGGATTCTACCATTTTTGGAGGCCTGAACATAATTCTTAAAATTGTGCTCACTCATCCATGAAAAATAATGAAATGCATCGGGATTGGTGTTGGGTGGTCAAATTTTGAAGGATAAAACTACCACAACAATTAAACACAAGGTAAAAAGAATATTTTACAAAATTGTTATTTTCACAGACCCAAAAATGACCCTTGTGACTTTTGAAAATGTCCATTTTTACTTTAAACGTTAATCACTCATGCATGTCTCAAGGGATCGATGTCACTTTTTCACAGAAGGTACTCAATAAGTGTAGAAAACATCCCTCCAAATTATTGTGCTCAAAACCAGCCCGTTCAAAAGTTACTTCATTTTGATTAGGGGGGGGGGGGGCTTACTCTTTTTGTTGTGTATAGTTCAGTATAGGGGATTTTGAGGGTACATTCCTTAAGGCCTATGAGAGAAGACAATAAATTTGATGTTCATAAAAAGAATCTGTATTACTCTAAATATAGATAGCTCCGAGGCCACACAAGTTATTGACAAAAGTGGAGGAGACTTGGAGATCCCAGCCCAAGGAACCACTCTGTCCATCCCTCCTGGAGCACTGGAAGGGGATACTACTGAAAAGATTTCACTTAAGGTTCTTCATGACATTCCACACCAAATAACACTAAGAGATGACGAGATCGTAATTGCTAATGGCTTCGAGTGTCTCCCATCCGGACTTCACTTTGCACCAGACAAAACGGCTCAATTGAAGATACCACATTGTGCCAACCTCATTGATCCTCAGAAAGTACAGGTCATCTACTATTTCACGAATCATGGTGAGCAATCACTGGTAACAAAACTATCATGTCAGAAAGAATAAGGTTCTTATTATATATTAATCCAAAAATGTTTGTGACGATCTCAAGGATTTTAAAGAACCAAACAACGGTGCTTCACGCGAAAACATGGTTTAAAATGCTTGCTGTAATAATCGATGCTTAGAAAAATTGTATACAAGTACCAGTGGCGGATCCTGGGCTGGCTTTCTGGGGGAAATGTCATAGCTATCTGACTATAATATAAAAGGAGAAGGAAACCCTAGGAATCCATTAAATTGAACAAAACAGAAAAAATCAAAGAAGCTGATCAATGAAAATTTGAGAAAAAAAATGAATTGATAATAAGAAAGTTATGAGCATTTGAATGCTGTGATCACTACCACAATGGGGATGGTCACTTTCGCAACGGGCCCAAGATGTGTGATGTCATACATGAACAACTTCCCCATTATACATATTTCATTTAAATTGTCTTTTTTATCAATTCCGTCAGAAGATCTGATTCTTTTCATGGGAGGACATGTAATACAGGTTCCACAAAATATAATCATGACTGAAGAGTCTGTACTACCATTAGAATGAGGAAAAAGAAGTATTTTTGGTCTTTTTGTGTCTATCATATGGGAGAGTTGTTCATGTGTGACATTACACATCTTGGGTCTGTTGCCAGTGGGAGGATCTCCATAGCGTTAGTGATCACAACATTCAAATGCACATAACTTTCTTATTTTTATTCAATTTTTCTTAAACTTTCATATATCTGTTTCTTTGATTTTTTTTGTCTCATACAATGCAACTGAATCCTAGGGTTTCATTCTCCTTTAACTTTAATCATATCTTTTGCATGTAATGCGAGTTTATAAAACACCGCATATTTTTATTGTGCGCGCTAATAAGTTATAACAATATTTATGACAAAATGATACGACATCCCCAGAATACCATTTTTCTCATATCTCTGAGGTAAGATAACATATCAAGATATGGCACTTCCCAGAATACCGCCCCAGGATTTGAAAACACGAGGCACCAGGCCCGAAAACCCTTACAAAAATGTCCTGTGGTATTCCAAAGGTATTTCTGTGGTACGATATAATACCAAAGACAATACCACACGGATAATGATGTACCACTTACTGCATTTTTGTGGTACTACAAAAGTACATCGTGTGGTATTCTTGTGGTATTAAAAGTACCATAGGGATATACTAAACAGGAAAACGGTACCACAAAAATACCATACAGTAGTGCTGTGGTATTTTTACGGTACACTGTAATACCACAGAAAAAAAAACCACACAGGAGTACCCCATGATTACTGTGTTTTGGCACATATACCACAGGACAATGCCAGGCATGAGTACCACAGGAAAATACCACAGGATACTCTTGTTTTGTTTTGTTTTGTTTTTATGCACAAATACCACATGTGTGGTATGGCTGTGTTTTTGTTGTTTTTTTTTTTGGGCACAAATACCACATGTGTGGTATTACTGTGTGTTTTTTTGCGCACATAATTACCACAGTGTGTTATTGCTGTGTTTTTTTTTTTTTTTTGCACCAAATACCACATGTGCGGTATTCCTGTTTTTTTTTGTTTTTTTTGCATAATATACCACATGTGTGGTATTGCCTGTGATTTTTTTTTTTTTTTTTTTGGGGGGGGCACAAAAGTGTGTTTTTTTGCACAAAATACCACATGTGTGGTATTGCCTGTGGGTTTTTTTGGCACTTATACCACAAGGGTTGAATTTGATGCTTGTCGGTACTAATGTGTGGTACTGACATGTGGCACTGCTGTCTGGGACTGATGTGTGGTACTGTGCCATGTGGTACTGCTGTGTGGTACTGATGTGTGGTATTGTGTGGTAATGCCATGTGGTGGTGCTGTGTGGTAATGTCATGTGGTACTGTTGTGTGGCACTGTTGTTAGGTAATGCTCTGAGGTATTTTTGTTGTGTGGTAATTTTTTGTGGTATTTGTGCTATGTTGTACTGCTGAGTGGAAATGACGTGTGGTAATTTTGTGTGGTATTTTCCTGTGGTATATGTGGCAACAACAAAAAAACAGGATGGTACGGTTCTTTGGTTTTACCACAGGATATTTTTAAGGACTATTTTCTTACAGGAATTGACTAAGTGGTGTTTGACCAGGTGGACATTACATAAAATGGGAATTAATTAAACCAAATGGTAATTTGATGAACTGTTTGAAGACAAACAACCAAGAGTGAGACCAAACGGGTATTAGTCAAAGTGGATTTATGGTAGTTTCCTGCTGAAGTGTGGTAGTCGTATGGTATTCCTGTGGTACTCTAATGTGGTATTATGGTAATTAGCTCATTTGCGTAAAATAATTTGGCATGCACAAATCAGTATTTTTGTGAAGCTTACGTCACTAAACAGTAATTCACTGCATATTAATTGTCTTTTTTTCTTGTAGGGAAATATATTTCTTAAACACAAAGTAACATCAAGAGCGATAATTATTATGAAATTTGCATTATTATCAAGAAATATAGAAAATAACTAACTGTGACCAAAAATACTTTTACTAAATAGAGGTATACATATCAGTGTGTGGTGTTCTTATGGGATCAGGCGTTGATCAAGCGGTAACGCACATTGGCAACTCTCTGAATCAGCCTACAAACTGACATGGAGCGGACCCTGGTTCGAAACCCAGTCACGTCTCTCGTATAATCATATCTGATTGATACATGTCTGTCAAAACTCAATACTCCTCCTCCTCCTCCTCCCTTATATGTGTTCGGTAATTCTGTGGTAACGGCGTGTGGTAATGGGTGTGTGGTACTGCTGTGTGTTACTGCTATGTGGTACTGTTTTTGTGGTAATGCTATGACGTATTTTTGCTGTGTGGTAGTTTTATGTGGTACTGCTGTGTGGTATTACTGTGTGGTAATTCTGTGTGGTATTTGCTGTGTGGTATTGTCCTGTGGCATTTGTGCAAAAAAACACAGGAATATCTTTTGGTATTTGTACCAAAGAAAAACCACAGGAATAACCTGTGGTATTTGTACAAATAAAAGAAACCCACATGAATATCATGTGGTATTTTGTTTGGTACCGTTGTGAGGTATTACCACAGGATATTTTTGGAAGGGAATTTTTCGATATTTACATGTACAGTCAATGAGTGGTTTTCAAATTACACGGGGGCGTCCCCTGCGCCCCCGCCTGGATCCACCACTGAATACCTAAAAAATTGAGTTTAAAAAACGACATTGTATATCAGTGGGTAAGATATTCATCCTTGTGTTTTTTTTTTGTTTTTTTTTACCCTACTAGCAAGCAAATACCTTTAACACCTTTTTTACCATCTATTTTACCCAAGTATTTTGCACAGTAATATTGTGAGTTGCATTCTCCTTTTTTGCCACTTATTCAAGGCCGAGAGCCTTCGTATATCAGTAATCTTATTTGCACTTCATATAATATCTCACAGAAACAAATGAAGAGTGCAAACCCAAGCGCACTGTATTAACACCAAGCACCTGCAGGGTTACACCTCGTCACATTGAAATCTCATTGGAACACTTCTCAGGAGGATGGCTTGCATTCATTATAGATTGGGTGTACATGACTGGCAAACGAATGTCATTAATGCCGTTTCTTCCACGTACGATGCCACCCACCCGTAAAATGATGTTGGAGTTTCGTATGGTCAACAAACCCCATGGAACGTCTTGGGTATGTCATTAATATATTGAATGAAATTTCTCCCTTGAAATCTCAGACAAGATCCACTTTAGAAAGAAGCAAATGTCGATTGAACTAATTGTGTGCTTAACCCCGAATATCGTAGGCCTATATAAACACAACACAAAAAGTAAGTTCCCCCTATTTCAGATATCAATAACTTTTTAACCAGGGGGAATTGAAAAAAAAAATCGAATTATATTGTCTGTGTAGGTAGTTTTATTAGCTACCAGGCGACCGATTTTTTAAAAGAATCATCATGTCATGCTTCAGTGAGTAATGGTTGAATCCAAAAATGTCATTTTTTTAAAAAGTTCACAAGGCGATTATCACAACTTTGATCAATGATGTCGGAACAATATTAAAACAATTTAACATCATGCTTGTAAAAAAAGATGCCACATGTGTGCCCTAACATACAAAATGATTTCATGGTAAAAATTTCACGGTTGAGTGAGCACTGGGTTAAGATGGCAAAAACTGCAGTTTGTGTGAATTTTACGTGGTATATTTGATCAAATATGATTGAATCCCTGTTTTGGACGTGTATTTCAACTTTTGCTAACAATTCACGGTTGAATGAACACATAAAAAAGGCCATTTTTGAATAATGATCAGGCATTGCAGTAATTTTAGGCACTAAAAAATCAGCTCAATAACATTTTGGGGTTATGTTTAAAACCTTTGGACATCTGTCAATGATCCTATGGCATTTGTTTAAAAATTCATGCTTCAATGAGCACGTGAGACTAGAAAACCTATAATGTCACGTATGGACTAAAATTTGAATTTTTACTTTGATTAAACAGCACGATTGTTTTTGGGGAGTACCTCAGAATTAATTTTCACAAAAATCCCGATTTTTCACGCCTCACTAGGCTCAAGATACAAGAATATCATGCCAATGAGAAAAAAAGTTTAGGGCTCCGTCACGGTTCAGTGGCCTACCGGATAAGCAATTTGAATGTAGATCATGTTAGTTGGTGACCCCCTTAGGCTGTGTGTCAAGTTTCATAGAATAACTCGAAGTCAAATGGACAAATATTAACAATGAAAAATACCACATTTCACTTTTAGCTAAACCTCTGTACACAAAGTCAATGGGGGAGGTAATCATTATCTGACAATTGTGAAATTTCGGCCTAAATTCATTGATGATTACTGTTCATTCTACCATGATTTATTCCATGAAACTTGACACACAACTTAAGATGGTCACAAACTAACATGATCTCGATTCAAATTGCATATCCGGTAAGTCACTGAACCGTGACGGAGCCCTAAACTTTCTTCTCATTTGCATGATTTTCATGTATCTTGTGTCCAGTGAGGCGTGAAACATTGGGATTTTTGTGAAAATAAATTCCGAGGTAGGGTGAGGGCCTACTCCCCAAAACAATCGTGCTGTTTAATCAAAGTGAAAATTCAAATTCCCGTCCATACATAACAAAATAGGTTTTCTAGTCTCACGTGCTCATTGAAGCATGAATTTGTAAATAAATGCCATAGCAACATTGACACGTGCCTAAAGAATATAAACACAACAAAAAAAAATATATCATTGAGATTATTTTTAGTGCATAAAATTACTGAAATACCTCTTCGTAATTTTAAAATGGCCTATTTTTTGGTTGTTTGATGGTTTTATTCAACCGTGAAGGAAGTAATATTGGTTGCATACACTTCCAAAACAGGAATTCCCTCATATTTGATTGGATATACCATGGTAAAGAAGTAAAAATCGCAGTTTTGGCAATTTTTGCTGCATGGTCACACAACCGTGAAATTTGACGCAAATTTCCTTTCAGTCTGTTGGGAAGCACGTTTTGCATACATTCTGATGTGTAGAATGTTTAAAATCTGAAAATGGGTCCGATATCATTGAATCAAAGTTGTGATTTTAGCCTTATGAACTTCAAAAAATGAAATTTTTGCATTCAATCATTAATCACTGAAGCATGACTTGATGATTTTTCCTAAAATTCGC
This sequence comes from Paracentrotus lividus, assembly GCA_940671915.1. Classification (NCBI taxonomy): domain Eukaryota; kingdom Metazoa; phylum Echinodermata; class Echinoidea; order Camarodonta; family Echinidae; genus Paracentrotus; species Paracentrotus lividus. Next base: position 22,793 of record CALNVZ010002978.1, read on the forward strand.
TCCCCTGGTAACTAAAAATTCCCTACATGGACATATAATTCGATTTTTCTTTTCAAATCCTCCTATACATGTAGAGTTAAAAAATGATTGATATCTGAAATAGGGGGAACTTTCTTTTTGTGTTGTGTTTATTTCTTTGTTCATTATAAGGGATGGCGTATACCATCAACCGCAATCGTATCAGGACAATTACCCCCCGGACAATTACCCTCCGAGGACAATTACCCCCGGACAATTACCCCCGGACAATTACCCCCTAGGACAATTACCCCCGAGGACAATTACCCCCCGGACAATTACCCCTCGGACAATTACCCCCGAGGATAATTACCCCCGGGACAACTACCCCCGGGACAACTACCCCCTCACAGGCATTGATGTTGGAATCAAGTGGCGTCCATTATGAGTCTCGCCCGGTGTGGCAAGTTTTGTTTAATTATTTTCTACTTGATCTTATCTTACAGGCTTTCTCTTTCTCTTTCCCTTTTATTTTTATCTTTCTCCTTTTCTCTCTCTCTCTCTCTCTCGCTTTCTTATGTTTTCCTTCCCCCTTTTTTCTCTTTTTCTTTTAATAATAATAATAATATTAAGCACTTATAATTCGCCGATTATCTAGTAAACTATTCAGAGGCGCAGCTAATATTATTACCCGGCTATAGCCATAGCTGCCCTAATAAAGGGCGCTTTAGCGCATTCGAGGAATTTCTTCCTACCGGAACCCAAGTCTGGCAAATTGTAGATTAATATCTTGCCAAAGGACATTAGTGGAATGGACGGGATTCGAACCGCGTACCTTGTGATCGTCAGCTCGCCGACTTATCCATTCGACCACATCACCTCCACCCCCTCCTTCCCCCCTTCTTTTTTTTTGTTTTGTTTAGCGACGCCTTCTGCGCCATGAAAAAATGGGGAGGGGGGGGGGGGGGCTTGGACCCCAAGCCCCTGTTTGGATACACATTATATGCATCAGAAAATATGTAAACTGGCCCTCATATTCCCGACGGTGGATTCTGCAAAATCCGTGGACTAAAACCATGGTTTCTATTGGCGTTCATCAGGGCAATAATGAATAACTTATGTATGATATTTAATTTTACGATTAACCTTATTTTTGCATAACTAGATATTAGGCTTTAGTTTACATTTTCACTTTATTTGTTAATTTATGGAGTTATTAATTATGACCTTTATTGTCGCTCTTAGAAACCATGGGTTCAGACCAAGGTTTTTATCCTTTTTTCGTGAAATTAAACAAAAAATAAATAAAAATCATGGCAGTTGGAATCAGAGATGAATCAGAGATATTCAACATATGTGATTATTATGTGTGTCCTTTCATGACTGTCCAATTTGTTGTCCAAGGAAAAAGCAAGGAAAAAAAGAAGAAAGTGATAGAGAGAGAAAGAGAAAAGGAGAAAGAGAAATATGAAAGAGAAAGAGAAAGTCAATATGATAAGATCAAGTAGAAAATAATGCGAAAACCTGCGACACCAGGCGAGACCCACAATGGGCGCCGCTTGATTCCAACATCAATGCCTGTGAAGGGGGTAATTGTCCTCGGGGGGGGGGTATTGTCCTCGGGGGTTATTGTCCGGGGTTATTATCCGGGGTGATTGACTGGGGGTAATTGTCCGGGTAATTATCCTCGGGGGTAATGTCCGGGGGTAATTGTCCTCGGGGGTAATTGTCCGGGGGAATTATCCGGGGTAATTGTTCCTGGTTAATTAATCCGGGGGGGGGTAATTGTTCTCGGGGGGGGGGGGTAATTGTCCTAGAACCATGGCAATAATATATTGCAACATATCTGAAATCAGTCAATTAAGTTTTTACAAATTGATGGCATATCTAAGAACCCTTTGAAAATAAGCCTTTGGCCTTTCGTGGGTTCTCCTGTCAGTGAGTCTTTTACGTTTATGTTATTATTGTTTGTACTCGACGAATACATTCAAATGGTCATCTCTTTCAATTCTTGAGAGCAGTAAATGACCAGACCCGGTCATTAAGGAGACATTATGTGGAGACAAAAGAACAAAGGGAGAAAATGTCATTTTGAGAGGTAGGAATTTTCAGTGAATGAAATCATGAAACTTGTTTCATATTTCTCTGAAAATTGTTTGTCGTTGTCGAAGTACGAGGAAAAAAAAACATCCACAGAAGGAAGATTCTCTTGTCACTGTTGCCATTGAGGATGTGCATCAAAAAATCAGAGGGGCTGATTAACCAGCAATATATAATATGCTAAATGTGTGAAAAAATCAGTTACTGCTGTAAATCTCAAAGTGATGTAAATCTCACTGTTAGAAGCTGGGTATATCGGTGGAATAAGATGTCTTAAACGATATCAACAGGACTGAACTTTTCCTGATTAGGGCAGAAATAAATTTCAGTCCGCCGTATTCTTAATGGATTCTGCATAACGTTGAACGTATCTGTCTATCATTTATTTTATATTCAAGGGAAAAATTGCCTTATTTATAAGCTCAGACATGAGAATTAAATTACTTTGAACATATCTGTCCAATACGTTTTGTTGAAAAGGCAAAGAAATATTGATTTTGTCCGAAAAGGGGTGTCTTTAGTGTAATATTTGTGGATTCTGTTAACAGGCAGATCACAAAGGAAGCGAGGGACGAGGTTTGTAGTTTAGGATGTTTATTGAATCAACTCTCAGTAGCAAATGCACCATGGTTCCTCACAGGGGCATGTTACATAATAACAAAGTATCTACTCTGGCACTTATATGATTGGGCATCTCACAGAGATGGAATGTTATCTTGTTACTAGGGGGGGGGGGGGGCTGCTAGTCTGGGTATGCAGACTGCATTACACATTTATTACATCTCCCTTTTTTGAAAAACATAAAACTTTCAGTTCGTTCCTCAAATTAATTTTGGTGAATCATTTTACAGTGCCAGTTTAGATTTACAGAATTGATAAAATAGTGATTTGCATAACATTTATTAACATACATATTAACTGAATTAACTGAAAGATAATATTCATTAATGAATCCATTATAGTATCTCCAATTTACAGTGATTGCTGTTCAATCAATTTCATGTTTTCAGATTCTTCAATTGAATGTTCATGTACTTTGAAATTATGAAGATTCTATGGCTTACAATTTATCATCATGTTAGAGATTCAATTATTTAGCTCTTAACAACTTACACCTGAAAGCTGTTTGGTATTTGTTAACGTTGTATTTAAAAATGTTCCAAAACAATTTAAACATTTTGAGATTCATTTGTCTAAAATTAAAATGAAGGAATCATACATTCTAGTTTCACTGATAACTAAGTACCTGTACATATAAGTATTCTAAAACTATTACACTAAAACAGATATCCAAGATCATAGTCATTTCGTTCCAAGTCAGATCCGTGATCAATTACAGTGTAATATGACAAGTTTATTATATATCATTTTCATGTATTTTCACTTTAAAAAAAAATACAGAAAAGTGATGTCAGCAGAATCGCCATACAAAAGTGTAATCTAAAATAACAGTTTTGTTGTAAATTTCCCCTCTAATAATTAAAGAAAGAGAAAAAAAAAAATCATTAGAGTTCTATAGCTTACATATTTGGTTAAAACGTCACAAATGTGTTACTTCTGATGTATATTTTGTATTTCTCACGTAATTTTGCAGGAGAAATTTACAACAAAATTGTTTTTAAAATTACATATTTTTTTATGGCGACTCTGCTGACAGTGTTCGACCAGATCTTGTTGTCGAATATGAGTTGTCATTTGATATGATATTACTATTTTCTTTTGGTTTGTGATCAGTACCTTTTTGTAGATCGATTCTGTTTCGACGGTACTGTTTTCCGTCACATTCTACTACATAGCTTCTAGCTAACATAGTTTTCTTTACAACTTTTGCATCTTTCCAAAGTTTGTGGGACATTTTTTTTTTAACACTTTGGGACCAACATTTTTTTTAATGCTCAAAATCACCCCATATTCATACTAAGTATGTTATAGACCATTTCCAGCATTTTGAAAATTTGCGCGTACGTCGTAAATCACGTAAAACTTCGGATTTTTTTCTTGAATTGCATTTCAGACATTCAGACATCTATTTTGAATCATTTCCAGCCGACCATAAGGACGCACGCGCTCATCTGATTTCAAATTTTTACCCGACCGGGGATCGAACCCACGGCCTCATGAACGGGAGACGGTGGGTCCCTCTGACTTCTCGCCAGGCGCTCGATATTTGGGAAATAATAAACATTTTATGTTATGCAGGGCCCGCTGGAAGAGCAGTTGTCAAAATTGAAGTAAAGAAAACGCTATTAATCAGGCGCGGATACAGGGTGGCGACGGGCCTGCCCCCCCCCTCCCTCCCTAGCAAAAAAAAAAAAAGGGGAAAAAAGAAGAGAAGAAAAAAAAGCGGAGTAAATAGACGAGCGGCGATTGACCCCCATCCTTACCCCTTAGGCTGATAAATGACGACCTCTTTGATGGCCGAAGCCCCCCCCCCAAAAAAATGAATACCTCCCCTCCCCCCCCTCCCCCCCCCCCGCTTACGCTCGGCCAGCGTGACGTAGAATAAAAATTGATTCCTACCCTTTTAGCTCGCCCGGTGCACGTGCGTCAATGGGGCAAATAACGTAAAAACATAACAAAACATATGTCTTTAAAGTCCTTCATAGCTCGTTAGTGAGGTCAAAAACCCGAGGTTTTCTTTACATTTTCTAAAAGTTTATGACATTGGATATATAATCCACCAATAAACTTTAGGGGTCAAGTGGATAGGACATCGCCATATTTTCATTTTTTTTTTTTCAATCTAAATGTAGTTTATATCAATTAAGATTCGATGATTTTATTCTATTTTGATATGCTTTTTCATGCTGTGGCTGTGAAAATACCCAACTAGTATAATTGTGAAACGTAATTCATATGAATTTATCACATTAAACAGTTCCGATTCAGTACATACCACCGATAATTGTACGTATTACATTTATAATTAAAAGCTCTAGTTTTGTATTATTGTTACATTTTGTATGTTCTGAAATGTGAGCCACAAGAATGATTTTATGCTTATTTGTGCATGACAATGAATTATTTCAATCAATTCAATCAATTTACAGATATACACTCAAACTGATTGTTTATTGTTTCTTGAATACAATCCGTTTTTGTTTTACAGACACTTTGGTGGAAAATGTTCCATATAACCCCGCTCTCCCTACTCGTTGATTTCTGGTGAACATGAAGTCTTTGTTCAAAAGACATAAATATTGTAGGCCTACTATGTACAAATTTATAATCTTAAACCATGATTGTCTTAAGCCCCGATCACACCTTCGCGTTTTGGGGCTGCGTTCGGCTGCGGAGTGCCCTAACGCAGACAAACATTCGGGGGGATCCACATTCTACAAGCTTTGCTTTTTAGTGGATTCCCCCCATTTCCATAGAATTACGTAATTTCATTATATGATTATAATAATTATGTTAAGTGATTTATTTAATTCTGCTTATTAAAGAAAAACAATATATGTGTGTATATACAAATGCGTATATGTATGTTACATTACGACAATATTTGTATTACGTTGTTTCTGTTGGAAATGAATAAATTCAATCTCAATCTGAATCTGAATCTGAAACGCAGTCCAATGCAACGCAACGAGCTAGAACGAGGTAAATAGGTAGGCAACTAAACGAGCTCAAACGCAACAAAAGTTTTAGCGAGTGAATACGCAGTGAATCGAGGTGAGACGAGCTTGGTAAAACGCATCCCCAAAACGCAAAGGTGTGATCGGGGCTTTACGGGGCCGAAAATAGAAATTATACATGTGTTCGACATTACTTTGTTCTTGGACAGAGAGATATCCATGACATCATAAAGAATGACTGTTGTCACCACACTATTACACGAGACTCGAGTATACCACAACCTGCTAAAACTGATGATGATGAGATGAATGTCAAATATCAAGATCTGGAAGTTACTTGCCAACTCAATGACAGGAACACCATAAAACAGGTATCCGTAGTGTTATTGAAGGTTTGTGTGCTTGTGAGGATGCATGTGGGTGTTTGTGTTTGTGTGTGTGAGGGTGTGGGGTGTGCGTTTGTGTGTGAGAGGGTGGGTATGTGTAGGGGTAATTTTTCTCAAAGAAATAATAACTTAATACAATCGTGAAATTACTTTTTAATTAACCGCCTTCGGTTAGAAATCAATTCTGTCGCTCTTTGAATCAATTTTGGCCCACTGTGCAGCGTCTTTACCGTCCTTTTAGTGTTGAAGCCTATGATCAAAATATTGACTTTGTGTGTTAGTCATGTGAGTGCTTTGAAACATTTACAGTCTGTGTCAAATAAAATGGTACAAGTGGAAACATTATTTTATAGTATGAAGATTCATCACAACCTGATATTGTTTGGTATTTTCATAAAGCATGAAAATCAGATTTTCTTTTGCAATTTTTTTATCACATTTGGTGCTGTAATTTTTGAGAAATGACTAATTTTCTGCAATGAAGAAAAATCCATTTTTCGCACTCCGTCCCATGCATTTGTGTAGGTTTCGCATAATGGCCGTGAATTCAGACATACATACATACATACATACTGTATATCATATTAAATATTTCACACCTAAATTATTTTCCCCCCGACTGTACCATTTTTTTTACACAGACTGTACGAATCAGAAAATGTACGTCGCCAATTTTCTATAAATTGACCTTAATTTTGGCCAATTTTCTATAAATTGACCTTAATTTTGTAAACTAAAATGAAGGCTAAAGGTCAGGGTTCATTTTGGAATTGTCAAAATGATTTTTAAAAAAAATTACCGAATTCTGCTACAGATTTACATGCACTGACACAGAAATGCATGTATGGGACAACACCAAATTTTCTGTCCTGAACATTTCCCTTTTGGTGTATATTTTGGGTCATAAGTATGACTATTAGGGCAGTTGAAGAGCAATCCTTTCCAGTGGACCTGTTTAGTATGATATTCTTCCTAAATAGCATTTAAACAACAGGAAAGCTCACAATGATTTTGTTCATCTTTCCCACAACACAAGATTCTCTTTAATGAAGATCATAAATATCAGACCCTAGACAATATTAATTGGAATTAAACAAGAGTAATCTTATCAAGCCAATGATATTGCCACATTCTGGTGACCTTTATGACCTTGAAATTAGGTCAAATTCATATGATGCTAAACCTAAAAATGGCATCTGTTTAGCAAAAACCCCATTTTCTCTGAACGTTGACCTTATGTTTAGGTTAATTATGTCAGCTGGAACTATGACGACATCTATTATTTGGTTGATGGTATCAAGTTAAACATATTAATGTTGGTTGCCACGTTCATTGGTCAAATACGACGAAAAGGACAAAGGTGAAAGTTCAGGAAAGATGTTTTGGCCAAAGTTTTATGTCTTGACCCTAGTCTTATTGGGTCGTATTCGTTGAAATATTTTCTTAGCCACTGTTAACGTGTTATATTTGATCCCATAAACCAGGAAATGTGAATTTTATTGACCTATGACCTGTAAATTAGTTCAAACTCCAAATAAAACATAGATTTCTGCAAATTTGAGGTTTTAAGCATCCGACGTTATTAAAACATTGACCTTGAGGTCTTATTATATCAATCTGATTGGCAGTATTGATTTTCTGGTTCATGGAATCGAGTAGACAGGGGTTAGAAAATTCTGTCATCTTTGAGCGTGACATTATAATGTATTCAATTATTATAGACTAATTTGCATATGGCTTAAAACTGGTTTTCGGATGTAAAAAATTATAATAGACTTGATTGTTAGTAATGAAACTGTCTATATTTTAACTTGACGCAATTTGATTAAAATTGTAATACTAAGGAACCTTGACCTTTGACCTTCATTTAGGTCACGAAAAGTGGTTTGAAAAATTATTTTCTCAAGCTTGGGATCAAATATTACAAAGCATTAACATAACTTGCACACGGATATACATAGGCGCTAACACAATTATCTACGTACCTCCTTTCTTTGGGATATGTATGAAATATAGTAAGGCAGCATTTGCAGTGATTTTTTTTTAAAGAGCTACTACTATTCAGTGACATTATAAGGAACAACTTCCAAGTTGGTGTCAATTAATTTTCTAATAGCCATCGCTGAGAGGTCAAAATGGGGTCAATAGGGGTAATTTTTTTTTAAATTGCCCTGCTCATGCCACATCAGCTTTCTTGTTATACTAAATAAAAAAAGGTGTACCTAGTTATAAGTCCTTGACCTCCCATTAAGAAGTTAAGATCAAAGGTCGACAAACTTTCTTTATGCCGCAAAATAAACCGTAAGGCCCGTATTCTACTACGGAGTCTAGAGTTGTGCTGTCGCACCAAAATAGTATGGATTTTGAAACGAGAATGCAACGCTGGTTTGCACGCTTCTCTATGAAGTGTCAGTGAAGCGTGCGTCTAATTGTACGAATGAAGTCTCAGATGACGTCATTCGAGACCAGATCTGTACAAAAATTTGTAAAGAATTCTAAACCAGGGTATAGGTTGTTTAGAATTTGATATGGCTTTGCGAGTCGGTGGAAGCTAATTTATCTATTTTCTCGTTAATTTGAAGCTAAAGGCTGTTCAAAATTTTGCTTTAAAATGAGGTGCATTATTGAATTATCCACAATTAATTGAATTCAATAATTGTATATATATCATAAAAAATGACATTTTCCGACACGATTGACGTGTTAGTTTGGCCTAACATTATATTCCAAAGGACAACTGACGAGAAAACCAATGATAAACTATTGATGGCATGTCTTGTCATGAGACGGGATAAGACGGATTCGGAACAAGTTTGAGACTAATTTGAGACGGGTTTGATTTGATTTTGAAATTAGTGGTGGAGACGTCACAAAGACGTCTGACGGTCTCCTGAGCTGAGTTTCCGCGGCGTCTCATGACAAAAATAGAAAATGTTTAAATAACATGAATGTTTTTCGTCGCGCATACGTCTCCGAGACGGCTCCGAGATATTTCCGCGACAGACAAAAAATTATCGGAGACGTCCTAGAGTGTCCGAGTCGCGGAGACGTCGTCGCGAAGTGAGATACTACCTCTATGGTGTTATCTCAAGATACTTGACATGAGACGGATTTGAGACTAGTTTGGGACGGGTTTGATACGGTTTTGATACTAGTCGGGGAAAAATCTCAAAGTGGTCTCAGAGACATCTCTGAGACAGACAAAAAAATTTCGGGGATGTATCCGAGTGTTCGAGTCGCAGAAACGTCTCCGCGATGTCAGATACCACCCTTAAGGCCATAATTATTTCAGAGGAGAACTGAAAATGTAAGCTCATGTTTTGATCCAAGATTACTCAATTATTAATGGCACTTGACAAAAAATAGGCTTACCCAATTTCCTTTTTTGCATATATTAGTGTGTTGCTATGTCAGACAGGAAACGTGTTTGTCAGACATAACAACAACTAAGATATGCAAATTGAATTCAAACTACTATACGAGTAGTTCATTCGGGCAAATAAAGTCAATTATTTATTCAGAGGGAATAAAACTATTGTCCCTTTTCAGCTGAAAACTTTCAGGCCTTTTAATTGTTCCCTGGTCACTGAATCATTAATGAATAGGACGTGATATTCAAAACTGCATGACGAGCGCCTTTGAACCAATACAACAACACTCGGTAGTCAATGGATAGCAAATTTGTAAAGCGGCTACAAACAAAAGATTGTTGCGTCATTATTTCAATGGATTTCCGGTTTAATCTTGTGCGTTCCAGTGCACTAGAAATTTCCAGTCGTACGTAAGTTGTACAAGTTTGGAAGTTTTTTTTTTCGTGCTGGGAGTTGTTTCTTGTACGGTGCTATTGTGCGATCCTATTGTTTATTGTCGTACAACTCTAAACTCAGTAGTAGAATACGGGCCTTAATGGTTTGGGATAGATCAATTTTTTAGGTGTGCAGTTTCTTCTTTCTTCTTTTTTTTGTGTGTGTGTGTGTGTGTGTGTGTGTGTGTGTGTCTATGTATGTGTAGGGGATACCGGGGACAATTGTAACTTGGGGCAATTGTAAAAACCCATCCCTAGCAGAAACACGCTACAAAAATGTGTACAGAGCATCTGCATTTCATCGCTCCACATGCTGTTTGAGTGTAAACAGATTTAACGGTTCGTTAAACTTTCTACAGCCCCCCCCCCCCAAAAAAAATATAAAAATAAAAATAAAGAAATAAAGAAAGAATGTTTTTTGAGCAGGAAAGTAATACCTCACGGTACTCAATGTTTTTTTATTTCTGGAAAATATGTGGTTGAGCTATGGCTGTCATTTTTATTTATTAGAAATTATATTCTTATATAATTAGGCCTGTATTTGCTAAAGTTTCAAAGATAGAAAAAGTCTCTCCAAATATGGTCACCCACGTCGGGGGGGGGGGGGCAATTGTAACAACACTGCTAACTAAGTACCTTTGCCCCATACCTAGTCCCGGGACGCTGCAGCGCGCTGCCATAGCCCGTACGCGGCCCGTACACTGTCCCTAAACTGCCGCAGTATAACCCCATGCCATGCATATAGCAAGTGGAAAATATAATGTTACTTGAGTCAAGCATAGTCATGTTTTATTATAATTAGCGTATGTGGTTAATTTTGTTTAAATCTTGGACCTGTCAAGTGCAAAGTTTTGATAAAGAAAAACAAAATGTTACAATTTCATGTGTTACAATTGCCCCGTAGGTGTGTTACAATTGCCTAGTGTTCTGGGGCAATTGTATTTCTCGACCTCTTGTTTTGAGATGATAATGGTTTCAAAATAAGAAAGGGAAAGAAAAAAAAGAAAGAAGGAAAAAGGAGGGGAAAAAAGAGAAAGGGAAAAAAGGGGAGAAAAGAGGAGTGAAGAAGAAGAAGAAGAAAAAAAAAAAAAAAAAAAAAAAAAAAAAAAAAAAAAAAAAAAAAAGAGAGATAGAGTAAGAAAGGGAAGGGGGGAAGGGGCCCCCTTAAAAAAATAGGGGGCGCCAAATCTACAGTAAACTATGGGGCGCTAAATTGACCTTAAAATTAGGGGCGCCAAATCGACCTTAAATTTAGGGGGGCGCCAAATCGACATTAAACTACGGGGGCGCCAAATTGAGCTTAAGCATAAGGGCGCGAAATTGACCTGCAACATGAATCGACCTTAGATTTAGGAGGGGGGCCAAATCGACCTTAAACTTAGCGGCGCTAAATCGACCTTAAACCAAATCGATAGTAACCTAAGGGGCGCCAAACTGACCTTAAGCTTAGGGGCG
>CALNVZ010002978.1:36452-53620 GCA_940671915.1 Paracentrotus lividus
AGCACGAACGGAAATTTTGATGTATTCGAATGATTGAAAATATGACATTTCCTCGTTCCTCAGGAACACATTTCATTTCATTCATTTCATTCATTTTTTTCCATATAACAACAAAATAAATCAAAAACATGTATCGATTGTAAGGAACAATAGAAAATACATACATCGTAAATATAAAATGATCACATGTACAACAGGTCTAAAAAAACCAGGTTGTTATGGAGGGGACTGCTAAAAGCTGTGCTTGTTAGATTGCAGCCCCTATAACTTAGAATTGTAAAAATAGTGTATCTAAAAATAAAAAGAACAAAGAAAAAAGTAAAAGCACCAATACATATATTGATAGAATACATAGAAGAGTGAAAGAGAAGGGAAGGAGAGGAGAGAGAAGCGAAAGAGTGGAGGATCCTGCACACGGACCGACCGGAAAAACCATCATTACAAGTATGAATAAAAAAAGCATCGAGTAGATTATAATGTCTTTATAGGTAAAATAAATTGAAAGAGCGATGAAGAGACTAAGAAGCTGGTGCTTGATAAGTACGAAGGAGTGATTTTTTTTAATTTGAATTTAAAAGAATTTAAACTAGGGGCATTTTTTATGTTATGATCAAGAATAGTCCATAGCTTCGGGCCTGCATACGTGAATATGATTTAGAGAGTATAGTTCTTGTAATGGTAAATGAAATTCGTCAGATTGGCGTGTGGGTATTTGTGGGTAGAGTTTTGTTTTATGAATATTAACTCGAAAAACTGAGGGCAACGTATTATTATTAACTGATACATAAACTGTCCGGATTATAACGAAATAAATCATTTATTCTTTAAGATATTATTTTCGATAAACAAAACATCGGTGTGGGACACCATGAAGTGTTACAGATAACACGCATAAACTTTCTTTTGTAATAGTAGTATTCTGTGGAGATAATAATCATGTGTATTGCCCCAGACAATAATACCATAATTCAAGTAGGGTAAAATCAATGTTGAGTAAAGCATAAGAAGGAAGAGGTTGTTAAAAAAAAATTTGACCTTATTTATAATTCCTATATTACGAGAAATGGTTCGGCAATGTTATCAATTATGAATATTCCATGACAGTTTATTCGTATTATCAGACCTAGAAATTTCATTGAAAGTGACGGTCTTCAATGATGGTATCATCTATTTAATATTATGTGGTAGTTTGTCTAAAGAATTGCTAAAAAGCATACATTTATGTTTTTGTAAGTTTATAGATAACCTATTGCTCTATATCCACTGTAATCAATTATCTAATTCAGTGTATAGTATATTGATCAAAATGTTAGGATCTGGGATGAGAAAGAAGCACGTTAGATCATCTCGCAAATAGACAAAGGAAGAGGAATATTAGACGATGAGTTTTGGATATCATAAAATATAAATAATAAATAGAAAGAGCGGGCCAAGTAAGCTACCTCTGAGGAACTCCCGCAATCTATATCTTGCATGGAAGAAATTGTCATTAATACATACAAATTGCTTTGCGTTTGTTAGGTAGTTTCTGAACCATCCAAGCCTACCACGGATATCCGTAATTGTTCATTATTATAAGAAGTTTTATGATCGAATGGTATCAAAGCCTTGGAGAGGGTCCAGAAAAACCACAGTGTATGATAAAATTTGTCGATAGCTTTCGAAATTTCTCAATGAATGTAAGTATAGCATGGGAAGTTCTATGATTTTGGCGAAAGCGAATTGAAAATTAGAAATTATGTGTTTTATTCAAAAATTTTAAAAGTCTTGTGGTATTATTCTTTCCAGAATTTGGAAAATGCCGCAGGAGAGAAATTGGTGTAATTACATATGTCGTCTTTTTCACCTTTTTTTATAACTGGATAACTTTGGAAATTTTCATACAGTCAGGAACTACATCGCCAAGTCAGGGATAAGTTAAATATATGCACCAAATGGATCAACAATTAACTCAAATGACGTTTTTCAGTAATATATTATCAAGCTCAGTCTGGCCCAGCTCTTTTATTTTTCAAGTTATTAACTATATCTATTCTTTCATTACTATGTACTGGGACAAAAAATAGTGAATCAGGTTTGGCTTGGTCCATAAAGTCTAAAAAGACTTTTGCGTTGGGGGATATTTTTTGCAAGTTCTGTCCTATCTGAGAGAAATACTGATTGACGTATCAGCTTATGCACTGAATTCATGAATTTCTACGTTATTACATTTAATTTTTGTTATGCGCGATTTATCGCATGCTTATTTATGGCACTATTTAAGATTTCCAGTGTTTTGCCAATATCATGTTAAAGAGATTAACTGGTTTGAAAAATATTTTCGTTTTCAAACGTAATATTTTAGTAAGAATGTTTTTGTAAGTAGTATATTTACGGTGAGACTTTGCAGAACGTTGTATTTTGTCAGCGTAGTATAAGTTGTTTTTGTCGATTGATGGATTCTTAAAATGATTAGTTATCCAAGGAAGTCGAGGACTCTTCTTATAATTAGAGGATTTTTAACTAATGGAACATGTCTATCTAAGTGTGAACGTAAATCGTCATAAATATGTTATATGCAGTATTTGATCTTGCGAATTATAAACACTAGACCAATCCTCTCATCTCATGGCTTCCTTAATCGGTGCATCCTTATATAGCGTGTTATTCTTCTGAATTTTTGAAAGTGGGTTCTTTTGATCTAAATGCAGAGACTTGAGAAAAAACTAGGGTAGTGATCTGGTTGTCAGATAAATTATTCTGATTCGGGTAAGGGAAACAAATTACAAAAGATATTATCCAATGAGGGTTGCTGTTGTTGGTTACCCGGTGGGGTTTTGTAAATTAAAGGTCAGGAAACGTATGAAGTATACATGATATTCCAAAATTCATGTGAAGTCATTCTGAGTCAAGATTTTAATCATGTCTATGTTAAGAATCCCTACGGAAACACAGTTCTTTATTGGTAAAGACAGGATTATGTAATAGATTTGCAAATATTCTAAAAAGTCAGGAGTATGAATTAGGAGGCCTCTCTGGTACATACAGTAATTAAATGTTTTTAGGAATTCTCGCGTACTCTAATTTCGCTACTATTGATTCAGCGAATCTCGATCATACAATTAAGATCACTATGAATAAAATGTCACACAGTTGTGTTGACTATAGCAGAGCTCCCCACCTCCTTCTATTAATTCTTTCTATTTTCTCATGGACAAGCCGAGATGAGTTAACAGCAGTCATTCTTGAGTGTACGTCTTTCCTCAATGTATATGTAATATATCATTGAAAATAATGATGCGAGCGCGAAGCGCGAGCTCGAAAATTTTTGCTTGTATATAACAGACCGGATGCCATGAATTTTGAAATGATTGCTTTCTAGATAGAGTAGCCATTATTTTAAAGGACAATTGTTTGCACCTTATAGCGCCCCTAGTTCGGTCAATTTTGGCCCCCGTTAATCATTTTGGCGACCAACTGTTATTAGATCGAGTTTGGCACCCTCCTAATTATTATTGGTTCGATTATAAGCGCCCTAAGTTAGGTCGGATTGGCACCCCCCATATCTAAGTTCGATTACGGCGCCCCCCGAATGTTGCAGGTCAACTTTCTGCGCCTCTATGGTAGCCCTCAATTTTGCAGGCCCTTAGTTTAGGTCAATTTATGCACCCGTTCTATAACTTAGGGTCAAATTACGGCTCACCCTTATGGTGCCCTTCACATCTAGAGGTGTGAGGTAACTGTGTTCTAGCGTTCACGATTTTCACTCGAAATTTGACTATGTCCAAATATTACGCTCAAACGAACGCTCCATTTTTCCCTGTTCTCAAAATGAATAATTGTTAAATGAGCTCTAAGACGACTGAGAAGCGACCTAAATAGCGTCAGGGAACGATGCTGCGCGCGCGTTAGCGTCCACCTTAAGATGCTAGCGTTAGCATACGGCTGGAACGAGCGAGGTCCAGTTATGTGTCGTACGCCGTGTTTGGACGTGTTAAGAACGAAGGTTAGGAAACGCCAACATTGCGTATTGAGTACGGACTTGCCGACGTTCGTGGATGTTAATTGTCTTTTCGCGTATTGCTTTCATAGATGGCGCGATGTCGGTTCGAATACGACTTTGTCAAACGTAGAAATGCGTTTGCTATTCGTTGGTTAAACGCAAAGATAACGCAGAGGAACGCTAGGTCAATTTTTGAATTTTGACCCATGTTCATAATTTTGTGCGTGTAACAGGCGTTTCATAAAGACGCTTTGAGGAGCGCTGGGCAATCGCTACTGATCGTTTAAGTCGTTTTGGCCTTGATGAAAACGTCCTCCTTCAATATTCAGGTGCATCCAACCAACGCAGAATTTTGTTTATGATGTTTTTTTCATCATTCCTATGTCCACCAATATGGGGCGTTATGTTTTTTTACCTCGATATATCCTTATTACACAAATGGGGGCTGCTTTGGTGTATTCGGATAAAATTATTAAAGCTTATTCTGTTATCTGTTTTGTGCTCAGTAGTTTTTCCTCCCTGAATTAAGTGCTATTTTTACCATTGTAAGTAACTAATATATCATGAAATATAAACATTTTGGATCTTGAAATATACGATGTATTGTTTCTGTGATACCAAAGGTATGAACGTATCTAAAACATTTAATTGGTTAACCTAATCTTTGGTTTTTCTATCTCGTATATTTATATCATTATTGGAGCAATTCATAACTTAAAAAACGATAAGTTCTAAGACACCAGCACGAATCTACGGAATCGTGGTTCATTAAGCTTGTGATACAATTATATTATTATATTGTTTATTTATTTATTATTATTTCATTACTGTATCTGAACAACGTTGCTACTTCGTTATATCCTTGTTCGTGATTCAATGTAATTCTCATGTTGTGTTATTTTTTTCGTTGAACTCGCCTCAGCACACATCATGATATCTTGCACTCTTGAGAGATTCTTAAATTAATTCTTTAGTGTTGTAGTCCCATCCTTTCAGAGCGTCTCCTGTGTCGTAAGCGAGTAACCTACGAGCTGGCTGGATATTCCATAGCGGTTGGTGGACTGGCGACTGGACCGTCACCCCTTATTATCTTGATTTTCTTTAAAAAATGATGACTTGATTATTGGCTCAGATATCGTTTTGAAATGTTCATTGCGACATTTAGTCATTACTTGCGTGGCTTTCCGCACCTTACTTTTTACGTGTAACTTTCCTGGCATGAGTCTGCACAACCCAGGTGGGTTTTTTCAAAATCCTGGACTCTACATCTACTTGCCTTACTCGTGGTAATTTCTAGTATACTTGATAAATTAAATTTATAATAGATAATATTTGAACTATTTATCAGATATAATTAATAACAATTCACATATCTGTGAAAAGGTTATTTTGTCCTTCGACTCGTTTTTCTTTACCATCGATTACAGAAAGGTGGAATATTATTAATTTAATATCTAATATATCGTTTATTATTAGTAATCACTACTTTTGGATTCACCCCCTCACTTGACAAGAACCATTGTTTTTTTTGTTGAGAGCTATGCTATGATATTATAATGGAAATGTGAATTCATAACCCTAGTGATTACTTGCAATCTTTCATTTTCACTTGGAATTCTGACCTACTAATCTATATTTGATGTCTATATATAATCAGCAGTATCTCTTATGGTTGTGCGGCCGGTGCGTCCCCAACTAGGGATCAGCCGCGCTTTGGGGGTCTTTTTGGTAAGATCAAAAATTAGTGCCAAAGAAAGCATAATAAATGAGTTATTCTGGTGGTTAGTGGGAAGTAGGGTTTTTTTTCAATATATTCATACCCGGTCTCACATAGTGGACTAGAGTGGATTAATCCAAATACCTAAAAAATATAATTATATAGAAACTCAAATACTAATCATTTCTATGTTTCATCATGTTGGCTGGGATACTATATTTAAAAAATGCCATATCCTTGTTGACCGACGTGGGTAGTTTAAAAATGTAAGTGTTCTATGTCAAAGGAATCAAAACAAAGTACCTATCTCTAATATATTCACTTGTGCTGAATTATAAGATGTATTAGAGTAGTAAATATGATGTAGTTGTGTAGGTAATGGAAATAGTAAGCATATAGAGCCTCTTCGGTCCACGTGTGAGAAATTGAGATGGGAGAACTTGAAAGAAAACACAGATTTGTGTGGTGCAGTGCTAATTGAAGACCAGAAAAGCGGAGAACGTCCATTTATTTGATCATCTTGATTTTAAAAAAGCGAAATGCTGATTTTTCTTCCGAGATCGAATTAACCCTATTTGAAACATAATGAATAGCTCAGAGCTCGAGAAGAAGGGAGAGGAACAAGCAACGAGTAATTTGTGAAGGGGGGAATAAGGCCGGGGTAACCTGAGGAGATCGAAGATAACGAGTGTGTTCCTAGAATAAAACGAAAGGTAATTAGTTAGAATAGTTTCAAAGTAAATGAGTTGCGATGAATACATGTTGGAAAAAAGAGATTATATGAAATGTTAATTTCAATATTGAATGACTAATTGGCTATGACGTACCTGAAAACATCACAAGTTATTATAAATGGCAATGTAGAACACCACATCGATTGGAGAAACGTGTAACCTGTTTCCGAAAAACATGTGTTAACGTTTTGGTTTGGTGCAAACGATTTTTTCCAAGTTTTTAGGGGTGTTGGTGGATGGTTGATAAGTGGGTGACAATATTTTCATAATGGATATTTTTATGTGTTTCTACAGTATTGTGTGTGGTGTGTTGCCAGCTCACAAATATGTTTCATAATTCTGAATTAAGAGCAATCTCATGTATGTCACACGGATCGTATCATCTTCACTGAAGGTATGAAACTGTGGTGTCTCGCACCGCATTTTTGCTTCTGTGGCACTGTGCTGAAACGTTGCTCGCGTGTTCGTTCAGTAGTGAGGTGTCGCCTTGCTCCGGACGATTTTCAATAACATGGGTCCAAGTGCTGTCTAATAAGAGACTTTTTAATACGCGGAGCAAGTCTTCAGTGAACGTCTTTCCGGGTGTTAGCCGCGTCCTAAGTTTTCGATGCCGAGCGACGCAGAGCTACGCTGTCGGAAACATTGCTAAACGGATTAAGCGAAAAGATCGACCTTAGGCCAATAACTTTATTATTTCCTGCGAATCTTAAAGGAGAGTCTACTAATAAGATGAACATGTTGACTTTCGCTGCCTATTTTCCCTCGACGCCTTGAAGTCTCAGGAGCACGCTCACCGACGTCTTCACGACTCAAGAGACTCATAATTGCGAACCCTTCTCAGTTGCCATTGAGATAGGTCAAAATGAGATTGATTTTCATTGAAATTTGTGTGTACAAACCCCATCCCCCCCGACAACTAGGATGAAACCCAAAAATTTATTTAAAAAGGTTGGTTTTATACCTAAAAACTGAAGATAGATCACCTTGGAAAAAGAATAGTCCAATTTTGTGGTTTGTGGCTGTACGTCTTGTAGCTTCACCGAGATCACCTTCAAAGGACCCTTACTCTGTGACCTCATTACAGTTATCGACGTAAGAAATGTGCTCAAATTAAAGCTTATGGGTTACTTAGTTTTTAGTAAACAGTCACAAAAATAAACCATATACTTTTGAAATGACTGACCTTTGAACTTCGATTACCTTTTTTTAGGAACACACTGATTAGGGAAAAACAGAACAAAAGGAAAACAAACTGTTCATTGCAGTTATCAGAATGCATTGACTGTTCAACACTTTTAACATGCCAATACAATGAATACTATCAATGAATAAACATTTTGTTGCCCATAATATTAGATAAACAAAGCTTCCCCAAACCTCCCAACCCCCCAAACAAAAAGGGAAAAAAATGTTTTGCAACAATGTTTATGTTTCCAAACGACTTTGTGTCTATTACATCTTATTAAATAACTTTTTTTTGAGTTTCATATCTCAATTACTCAATAATGTTTTTTTAGTTTCTTTTTCTATTTTCATCTTCCACTTCTCTCCATCTTATTATATTCATTCGTTATCTCTTTCTCTCTCTTCCCCTTCTCTCTCTCTCTCTCTCTCTCTCTCTCTCTCTGTCTGTTTCTTGTTGCTGTTTTCATTCTCTTGTTACCTCTCTTCCTTTTTTGTTACCCAGTCCTCCTTATCTGTGTTTCTTCTTCCGTTTCCCTCATTCCTTTCCCGTGGTCCAAGGCTTTTTGGTTATACCTATTCCTAGATACATCATAATTTTTTTTTCTTAACCAAAATATGAAGCTTTGTTCTTTTAAATTACAAAAATACCACCTTGACGAAATCTTTCTAAACCATACTTCATGGCATGATAGAGTATTACTAATAATTGTTACATTTATGTATCACTTATATACATGTATCCTACTCGATGTTTATAAGGGCTTTTAATTTTAACTAACTATTACCAGGCTTAGTGAGGCGACTCTGAAAACGCTCGCAGTCATCAAGTATTATTGTAATATAACATCATATAATATAGCTAATTCCCAATGAAATAAGAAGATAGATATCACAGTTATATTGAAGTTACATGTCCATTGATTATCACCATAATCTCTTCTCCGATATAATAGGAAGATTTAATATCATTGTTATTTTTTTTTTTAATCGGAGGAAAAAATCGATGCATTCAAGATATTAGATTAAAAAAAATGAAAAGAATAAGTAATAAACCATAATTGAAAAAAACTTCCAGAGATAGATTAGACGCGTTTGGACGACCGGAGAACGACGAGGGAACGACCAGAGAACGACAAGAAACGAACATCAAACGCGCATAACGTTCATCTGCTGATGCCAGCGCATACAGAACCTATTGATAAGTGCGTTTGTTACGCGCTAGAAAACGCTCAAAAACTGTGAACGTGTAATAAATTATTGACATTTATCTCAGCGTTCACTTTGCGTTCAGACAACGATTAATGCGTATGTGTTAACGAGTAGCAACGTTTTCGAACGTACACACCAAATCCAAGAACGCTGGTCAAACGTTAGCTCAACACGCCGTAGTTTGTGAGGGCACCTTTAGATCTAGGTCAATTTGAAATGCAAAAATAAAATGTAACGTTGAAATCAAATAAATTGAAAGTTTTGTGGTTAGAATCCCATAATGTAAATTCTGGTAAGAGAAAAACACAGGCGAGAGCGAAGCACTAACCGGAAATTTTGATGTATTCGAATGATTAGGAAAATATGACATTTCCTTCGTTCCTCAGGAGCACAATGAATAATTTCATTGAAAAATAATGATGCGAGGCGCGAACGCGAGCGAAAAATTTGCTATGTATAATTATACAGACCCGGATGCATGAATTTTTGAAATTTGCCACTATCTAGATACAGAGACCATATTTAAAGACTAATTTGTTGCCCCTTACTTCAGGTAAATTCGGCGCCCTTAGTTTCAGACATTTGGGCTCCCTTACGTGTAAGCTCAATTTGGCGCCCCTAATTTTAAAATCGATTTGAACACCCCTTAACTTCAATCAGCGCCCCCATAAGTTTCAGGTATTTTGTACGCCTACGTGTAGGCTCAATTGGCGCAGCTAATAAGTTGAGACGTCAATTTGAAATGGGGGGGGGAGAATGTAACATGAAATAAAATGAATTAAAAAGTTTTGACGGTTAGAACCCCATAATGTAAATTATGTAAAAAATATGAAGAAAAAAAAACATAGGCGTGTGCCAAGAGGAACGAGAAATTTTTAGGAATGCGAATGCCCCCTTAAATTTAAGGTCTTATAGCGCGCCCTTAGTTTCGGGTCAATTTGGCGCCCTCACGTATGCCCATTTTGGCGACCCTCTAAATTTAGGTAATTTGGCGCCCCCACCTAAGTTTGGGTCAATTTTGGCGCCCCCACGTTAGCTCATTTTGGCGCCCCTCTAAATTTAAGTTTCGATTTGGCACCCTAAATTTAAGGTCGATTTGGCGCCCCTCCCAAATCTAAGTTCGATTCGGCGCCCCCCCCCCCTATGTTGCAGGTCTATTTGGCGTCCCTATGTTTATAGCTCAATTTGGGCGCCCCGCCTAAGTTTTGGGTCAACTTGGCGCCCCTATGTTTAAGGTCAATTTGACGTCCCCGTAGTAATATCTATTTGGCGCCCCCTACTTTATAAGGTTGATTTGTCTCCCCTAAACTTAAGGTCGGTTTGCGCCCCCTTAGGTTAGCCTATTGTCGATTTGGCGCCCCCTAAATTAAGGTCGAATTTAGCGCCGCTAAGTTTAAGGCCGATTTGGCGCCCCCTCCTAAATTCAAGGTCAATTCAGCGCCCCCCCCTATGTGGCAGGTTAATGTTGCGCCCCTATGTTTAAGGTCAATTTGACGTCCCCGTAGTTTAATGTCTATTTGGCGCCCCCTACTTTTAAGGTTGATTTGGCGCCCCTAAACTTAAGGTCGATTTGGCGCCCCTTGGTTAGCCTATTGTCGATTTGGCGCCCCCTAAATTTAAGGTCGATTTAGCGCCGCTAAGTTTTAAGGCCGATTTGGCGCCCCCTCCTAAATCTAAGGTCGATTCGGCGCCCCCCTATGTTGCAGGTCAATTTTGCGCCCCTATGTTTAAGCTCAATTTTTTGCGCTCCTTAGTTTAAGGTCGATATGGCGCCCTTATTTAGTTTAAGGTCGATTCGGCGCCCTAAGTTAATATCAATGTTAGACGCCCCTAAGCTTCAGGTCAATTTGGCGCCCCTATGTATAAGCTCAATTTTTGCGCCCCTTAGTTTAAGGTCAATTTGGCGCCTTATTTAGTTTAAGGTCGATTCGGCGCACTAAATTTAATATCAATTCGGCGCCCCCTCACTTCAGGTCAATTTGGAGCCCCCAAGTTTAAGCTCATTGGGAGCCCCGTAGTTTAATGTCGATTTGGCGCCCCCTAAATTTAAGGTCGATTTGGCGCGTTATTGCGAAGGTTCGTTATTCCTAAAATAGAAAAAGAAAAAAGGTTCGTTATTCCGAAAATAGAACAAGGTTCGTTATTCCGAAAATAGAAAAAGGTTTGGTTTTCCGGTAATAGAATAAGGTTCGTTATTCCGAAAATAGAAAAAGGTTCGTTATTCCGAAAATTGAGCTATTACTGCCAGAGCGAATGGATTAAGATAGATGGGGACTGTGTTTCGGTAACCCATGAATAACCTCCAGATAAGGGGGATTTTTGGGGGCCGGGGGAGGAGGGGTGTCATTATCTAACAGCAACTGCTGTTAAATTTTGATTTTCGAAGAATTTATTTCACAAATTATCAACGGCGACTCCTACTGATAGAGAATTAGTTTCGCTTCTGAAGTTGGGCTGTTTAATAGCACATAACTAAATAATTTCTTCCGCAGTTGTTTTCGTTTTGTCTTTATTTATGAAAATTTTATTTCAGCGGCGAATTCTTCCGGTAAAGAATAAGTTTCATTTCTAAAATTGGTCAGTTATCGCTCAATAACTAAATGATTTATTTCGCAATTGTATCCGTTCGTTATTCGTGTGGGGGCTGAAGGGGCTTAAAATCACGAATGTATGGCAGGCGCGGATCCAGGATTTTCCAGAGGTGGGGGGAGGGCAACTTTTTAAAAAATCTTGCGAGCGGATCGAGCAAACGAGCGCGAATCGCGAGTTTAAAACACTCATCGATATATATAGGCCTATATACTGACCTAAAACGGGGAATGTAAACAATTTTATTTTTACCCCTATGAAAACAAAATAACAATATAGGCCCTATATTAGCAACAAAAAAAAAATCTGAATATTTTAAACAAAACTTTAGTGGTTTGAATATGTATTTTAAATTGCCACCATGAGTACAATTATTGCCCCATTAGAATTACATCAGACGTTGCGAGTGAAAGACTTTGCCATTTAATTACCTGGAAGAACGGCATGTTATAGCCATGTTGTTATGCCAGAGGCGGTAGAACGAATTTTAAAGTGGGGGGTCACGATGAAAAAAGGGCATTATTCCTAAAAAGGAGGCAATTGAGACCAGAGGCATAAAGAGAAATTTATTTGGATGAATAGGGGGAGCGTCCCAAAAATTGCATTTTAATTGATGCTTTTAAGAATGTGTTTTGTATTTCATTAATGACAACAAAAAAATAAAGCAAAGCGAGCGCGAAGCGCGATCCGAAAATATTTGAGATAATTGTGCAATAATATATATATATATATATATATATATATATATATATATATATATATATATAGTCGAAATAAAAACAAGGGAGATTGGCGTTGCTGAAAAAACCACTCTATTTTGCCAAGCTTTCGGCTAAAGCCTTCTTCAAGGGCTGTTAACAAAAACCAAAACAAAACATATAAATAGTACAAAGGAACAATTTCTTTTTACATAATTATAACAAACATAATGTATATATAAACACAACACAAAAAGAAAGTTCCCCCTATTTCCCCCTATGAGTGAGCATGCAGCAAAAAATGCCAAAACTGCGATTTTTACATTTTATCCATTGTAAAATTGATCAATTATGATGGGGTTCATGTCTAACAAGAGTGTTTTTACATTTTGTTAAAACTCTATACGTAAAGTCAATGGGGGAGGAAATCAATAGTGAACAAAAGTCAAATATTGCCCATTTTCATTGTAATTTTTTTGGTCGTTACACTGTGAGTTAATTCTTGAAACTTGGCACAAATCTCTAAGAAGTCATTAACTAACAGGAACTTAGGTCAAATCAAGAATCGGACGTGCCATTAGGCCGTGCCAGGGTCGCAAACTTTCTTCATTTTTTCATGTTTTTCTCATGTCCTGTGTTCACTGAAGCATGAAAAATCGCGATTTTTGCGAAAATGAAAGCAAATGAATACTTTCAAACAAATTGTTATGGTTAAGCAAAGTAAGCAATTTAATTTTGGTCTCTAAATAAAAAAACAGCTTTTCCAGTGCCACATGCTCACTGAAGCATGAAAAATTTAATAAATGCAATATGATCATGTATACACGTGCACCGGTCATAAAAATAATACAAAAACAGATATTCATATGATCTTTAGTGTACAAAATGGAAAGAATACTTCTTTAGTGTTTTTCACATGGTATTTTATGGTGTTCATTCAACCGTGAATTGATTTAATTTTTTTTACAACAGTTAAAAACACTCTTCCTCGACATAAATCCCATTATATTTGATCAATTTTACCATGGCAAAGAAGTAAAAATCGCAGATTTGTCATTTTTGCTGCATGCTCACTCAACCGTGAAATTTTACGCAAATTTCCTTTCCGTATGTTTGAATGCACGTTTTGCGTACATTCTGATGCGTGAACTGTTAAAAATCTAAAAATTGGTCTGATATCATTGATTCAAAGTTGTGATTTTAGGCGTGCGAACTTCAAAAAATGACATTTTTGCATTCAACCATTGCTCACTGAAGCATGACAACATGATTTTCCCTAAAATTCGCTCCCATGGTAGCTAATTAAATTCCCTACATGGACATATTATTAGATTTTTGTAACTTCTCCTATTAAAAAAAAATATTGATATTTGAAATAGGGGGAACTTTCTTTTTGTGTTGTGTTTATATATATATATAGAGAGAGAGAGAGATAAGTCTACGTAAACATATATACTTATACATGCACATTTCAACTATATAAAATTCTTAAACATAATCAAATCAAAGCAGAAAATAAAATGAAGATAATTAATTTACCTGAGTTTCTGTACTTGTTGTGTTACTGTGTAGTGTTTGATATAATGTAAAGAAAGTGTGAGGTCACGTGACAAAGAGCGCTAGGAGTGACGAGGCGTGACAAGAGTTTGTCTCGACCAAAACCGGGTGAATAGATGAAGAGGATTAGGAACTATTCAGTATGTGATTTATTTTTAAAGTGTACATTGTTAAAGAAAACTACTAATCCATATGATTAAAGTATGAGTACAATATAACCAGGTATCAAGTTTATGATAATTGTGTCTTTATGAACAATGAATCGTTATTCTGTATCTACCGAGTGAGTCAAAAAAAACTTTACACCTAGAAAAATGTCAATAAAAAGAAAACCAATTTATAAACCCCAAAATATTTTACATATTCTGAAAGAGTAACTCCTCCCGCATCTTCTGGTACCATTTTTGTGTAGTATGTTTTTACGTTTGGATGAACACGACCCATTGTTTGCGAACAGGTCAATTTCGAATTGTGCCCGAATGGGAGTAAAATCAAAACAACAAAAAGCTGGAAAAAAAAAACAACTTCATCCTGATTAAAATAGCATAACTTTTTAACGAAAATGTCTTCCGCTTATTAACTTGGCAGGGTTGTTGTTACACATATTGACTACATTTTGTATGAAAATTAGATTGACTCTTGAAGTAATGCACGAATGAGTACACATTAAAGACTAAATTGCCGATGACAGACCAAAAAAGGTCTCCTAATACTTTCGAAAAGTGATTATTTTGTCTTTGACGTGTGCTCACTCATGCCTGACTCTACAGATCTATCTAATTTTCATGCAAAATGTAGTCAATATGTGTAACAATAATCCTGCCAAGTTATTAAGCGGAAGACATTTTCGTTAAAAAGTTATGCTATTTTAATCAGGATGAAGTTTTTTTTTCTAGCTTTTTGTTGTTTTGATTTTACTCCCATTCTGGCACAATTCGAAATTGACATGTTCGCAAACAATGGGTCGTGTTCATCCAAGCGTAAAGACATGCTACACAAAAATGGTACCAGAAGATGCGGGAGGAGTTACTCTTTCAGAATATGTAAAATAATTTGGGGTTTATAAATTGGTTTTCTTTTTATTGACATTTTTCTAGGTGTAAAGTTTTTTTTGACTCACTCGGTATATTGGTATAGCACATAATAACAACAATGGTTTACACTTATAATTAAAATATAAACTGTGCGATGTACATTGTTATAAAGACTAATAATACGTGTATGAGTACAGTATATTCCCACATTACAATATAATTGGATATCAACAATAAACTGTTGTTCCGTATCTACATCGATATAGCACATAATGACAACATAATAACAAAATATTAACACTTATAAAGTATACGATGTACATTGTTATAAAAACTACTGTTCAGTTTTTATCAACAATAAATTGTTATTTGTTACCGTGTTTACATCGATATAGCATATATGAAAACAATTATAGTGAAAATATGAAATATATATACACATTCTGCGTGAAGGTCATACATTTACCATTAGTGAGTGAATCTTTGTCGTCAGAAGATACATCAATAGCAATGGTTAGATCTTTGGTATAGCTTTTCACTTATGATGGAAAACAATATATAATCATAACTCGTATATTATTAGTGTTTAGATTTTCATAATCATGTGCTGAAAATCTAATAAATGGTTTGGTGCTGTTATACAATCTGCTCTATTCGTCAACATTGATACCGTGAGGGTGAAGTGTTTTTAGTTTGTTTATCCAAAATGATTCTCTGTGTAGGATTATATTATGTGACTTGTTGTTGATGAGCTCAATTCCGACTATCTTAGCATTTTCTACAGAATGGTTCGGGAGATTGAAGTGGGTTGTGTATGGTAATGTTTTGTGTTGTGGGGTGTGGAAGTTTCTTATTTCTGATCTAGTGTTATTGAAGCGTGTGTATATTGTCGTCTCTGTTTTTCCTACATACTGTTTATCACACTGTGAAAATCTAAACACTAATAATATACGAGTTATGATTATATATTGTTATCCATCATAAGTGAAAAGCTATACCAAAGATCTAACCATTGCTATTGATGTATCTTCTGACGACAAAGATTCACTCACTAATGGTAAATGTATGACCTTCACGCAGAATGTGTATGTAATATATTTCATATTTTCATTATAATTGTTTTTATATGTGCTATATCGATGTAAACACGGTAACAAATAACAATTTATTGTTGATAAAAACTGAACAGTAGTTTTTATAACAATGTACATCGTATACTTTATAAGTGCTAATATTTTGTTATTATGTTGTCATTATGTGCTATATCGATGTAGATACGGAACAACAGTTTATTGTTGATATCCAATTATATTGTAATGTGGGAATATACTGTACTCATACACGTATTATTAGTTTTTATAACAATGTACATCGCACAGTTTATATTTTCATTATAAGTGTAAACCATTGTTGTTATTATGTGCTATACCAATATAGATACAGAATAACGATTTATTGTTCATAAAGACACAATTATCATAAACTTGATACCTGGTTATATTGTACTCATAATTTAATCATATGGATTAGTAGTTTTCTTTAACAATGTACACTTTAAAAATAAATCACATACTGAATAGTTCCTAATCCTCTTCATCTATTCACCCGGTTTTGATCGAGACAAACTCTTGTCACGCCTCGTCACTCCTAGCGCTCTTTGTCACGTGACCTCACACTCTCTTTACATTATATCAAACACTACACAGTAACACAACAAGTACAGAAACTCAGGTAAATTAATTATCTTCATTTTATTTTCTGCTTTGATTTGATTGTGTTTAAGAATTTTATATAGTTGAAATGTGCATGTATAAGTGTATATGTTTACGTAGACTTATCTCTCTCTCTCTCTCTCTCTCTCTCTCTCTCTCTCTATATATATATACATTATGTTTGTTATAATTATGTAAAAAGAAATTGTTCCTTTGTACAATTTATATGTTTTGTTTTGGTTTTTGCTAACAGCCCTTGAAGAAGGCTTTAGCCGAAAGCTTGGCAAAATAGGGTGTTTTTTTCAGCAACGCCAATCTCCCTTGTTTTTATTTCGACTACATTTTCCAACAAGAAGCAGTAGCCATGTTAAAGAGTAGTTCCCTTCTCACATTTAAATATATATATATCAGCGAGCGCGAAGCGTGAGATGAAAACTTTCAGGTAATGTAGGCCTACCCTACTGAATTATTGGTATCTGCAAGCGCGAGCCGAAATTTTTAAGCTCAAAATTGGAGATATTTACGCATTAAGGTTTAGTATCCGCTAACGCGAAGCGCGAGCTGAAAATTTGGGGTTTTAAAAGATATATAGAATAAAGGGACACTTTCTAGTATAAGGAATTGGAGATAATTGTGTATTATAGGGGTCATCCCGATAGTTCGCGGGTCCGTTAGTCCGCGGGTCCGATAGTCCGCGGGTCCGATAGTCCGCGGGTCCGATAGTCCGCGGGTCCGTTAGTCCGCGGGTCCG